>JAYMSL010003171.1:0-12872 GCA_036897195.1 Plantago coronopus | reverse complement strand
AATTCCTCTTCCAAAACAATGGCCTCAGACACATACACTTCTCACCAATCTATGATGACAGACTTTGAAGGCCTAGATGGCAAAGAGTATGACATAAACACAATCACAGAACTACTCTACGAGCCCGAGTTCAACGAAGTTGAGAACAGCACGGGCTTGGCGCTATCTACAGAGCAGGCAAAAGCTAAGGGAGGCGTACCTGTTTGCGAGGAACCGGCCAACCTCGCGGAGGGTAGCTACTGGTCGTTCGACAACCTGGACGTTGATATTCCGAATGCCAACTGGGTGGACATGATGCAGGAAACATTTGAGCCTTGTAATGATATAAGAGATTGGTATGATAGCATGTACATTGAAGGAATTGACAGGGTAATTGATGTGGGTTATTACTCACTTTCTCAGACTGCAACTGTATCCGATGATGTCGGATATGTTTGCTTGTGGGACGAGAATTGAGCAATTACAGTGGTCAGAAGAGGGTGGGCAAGAAGCAGCCAATCTCTTAAAGTACAATGGCAGAAGTAAAGGACTGATTTGAACTATCTATAAAAATAAATATTTTGATCTGTTTCCATGCTCTGTTCTTGTTCTGTTCTATAATTTGCTCTCTATGTAAATCTACGTTCAGAAGCTTAAGTTTTCTCCTATTTAGCTATACGAAAAACAGTGATCTAAGCATAAACAAATCTGGCAGGAATGAATATATTGCACATAGTTCGGTTCAGGAACACAAAAATACAATTTAGATTACGATAAGCGTAGCTGTCGTCACTGAAAACAAAGATACAACAACAGGGTGGTAAAATATCAATGTAATAAGCAAATAGAGGTCAAAATCTAGGATTAATGTCTACAATTAGAACAATGGTATGATCGTAATTTTCTGCATAGTTGCATTTAATTGTAAAGGGGATAGGAACCTGAGCGCCTGATAAATATCTTCAGGACATTCATATCTTGCTCAAACAGATGAGATGTCTTTGTGACCAACGCTAAACTTTGCAATGAAAAAGCCCATTGTGTCAAGTGGAGAGGAAGGATCAAACCTTTGAACGAGATTTTCTTCACCAGGTTTTAGCCATTCCCTGCAAAATGAAGTATCAGATTAACTTATCCAATTAAAATTACAGCATCTAGATTTCCCAACTAAAGGACCTCTACATGGATGGTTGTCTTGGCAAGAGATAATAATTGATCGTCTAACCAATAAACCTTCAAATAATGTGCTAAAATTTCATATTTCACTAATATTTTTGGCATGGGTCAAAAACAGGTGGGTTGCATGAATATTCATAAATAAATGATCACTGGAACAATTATACAGTAGCAGAGGCCAATTGCAGGACATGGGACACTCGAATAGCATCATTCTGGGAGGACCCGTGTATTGACGGTTTATTAGCAATAGTGTCTGCATTCCTCTTACAGATGAATTTCTTTTATTAAGATTGACTTGGTTGCAAAGAAATATCTGTTCAAGCAAGAAACATTCGCACCATAACAGAATGTCCAGGCAGCTCAGAGATACTACCATAGTAACAAGAGGAAACCAGATGTGCATATTACAAGATAACTGTCCTATCAGAGACATGCGTTCTGTATCATCATATGTTTCCTTAGCATAACCCAATTCCAGACTTATTATTCCGTTCAAGTGCTTATTTATGATCTTTTTTCACTTTGTTGAAAACAACTTTTACCTACTCCACATCAAATTGAAGGATAAGACTTACTCGTGGTATCCATCGGACAATTGACAACTACCGACAAGCCCCGGGCCTCCTACTCTTGGATGCTGCAACAAATTACAAGATACACATATATATAAAGATATACGATGTTTCCGCTAATGGGCAATAAAAATCGCAGTTTTAGCTAACCTGTGAAGCCAATGAGAGAAATTTGTATTTGTCCAATGCGTATCGAACTAAGGATTCATTCTCACCAGGGTTTATTGTGCAACTGCATTCAGAATGCACTAGTTGTCATATTCTAGTAAAAAAAATGGAGCTAGCTATAGAAAAGCATTAAACAATGAAAAATAGATTAAAAACTAACACAATTCTCATTAAATATCCACCAGATCTTTAAACTATAGGAGCAATGCCAAGGACGGGACTAATCCAAGATTACCACACAAGAGAGGTTGACCCTAAAATGTGGATATAGAATTTGATGGATTCAAATTACATACATGGAGGAAACTAGATTTTCTATGTAGACTTACAGATCAATGCTTGCATATGCTACAACTCTGAACCATGTAAGAGACCCTATAGGTTCTGAATGAGTTTTTCTTTCTGATCGCTTTTGTTCCTTGTAAAATGTTCTAAAGGGCAGCGGTACAATTGGTTTACGAGCAACAACGGGAAATTCAGAATACAGTGATAAAGGACCAGACAGGTATGAAACGGAGGAACATTTTGGACAACATGAGACCGCATGTAAGAAACACGGGTGAGAGACTGAAAGTACTGGAGTTATATAAGCTCTAGAAATAATAGCAATTGGATAGAATCAGAAACTACGAGTTGGATGTGCAGATGATCAAAATTCTATCAAAACAAACAACCTGCAGCTACTGTGGTAAGGATCTACAACACTAGATACTTTTGAAAAGTAAAACCCACAAACACGCAAGCTAAGAAGTCTAAGAGACAAGTCACTAGGGAATCTGGCCAACAGAGATGGCGAATTGCATGTAGCTAAGCGTGAGAATATGCGACATTGAGTTTACAGTGACATTGGACAGCAAACTTGCTTAGATTAAAAAACACAGGCTGAAGTGTCGTGAGGCATGCTTTTTGTATAGCACTTTGCCTCCTTGGATTTAGATTTTTTATACCCCCTCAGACAAGAGGAAAAAAAGAAAAATCAGACTATTGCTAACGCGTCAATTCAAATTCTTACGTGGAGTAAACAATGACCCCTCCAGGACGAACAAGCTGCACAGCCTGGTCAAACATGCGCCTCTGGTATGTAGCATGGGCTCGTAATGATTCAAAAGTCTCCTACAAAGACGAGCAGTAGCAAATCAAGAGAATCTGAGTCATAGTAGAAGAATGAAAGAACATTTCAAAATTAAACTGAAATAAGTATCGAGTGATTGTAGGACAGCTGTTACTGTTTATAGAGCAGAATGATGCATTTAACAACGAAAATGTTTTGCAAAATGCAGTATTATATATAAACAGTCAAGCTTATACAAAACAAGAGACAATCAGATAACTAGAGCACCATCTCTTACCTGACCCATGAACAAGCGAGGTCTCAGACCAAGAGCAGAACATGGGGCATCGAGGAGAACACGGTCAAAGCTATTTGGTAAAAATCCTTGTGATTTTTCAGCTCTTTCCCCCAGGCAATGACTCCTCCCACGCCCATTTTTTCTTCTCTTTTTATTCGTCGTTGGCTCTTTAGAATGTTCATTTGATTGCTCAAGACAGACTACTTCACCTATATAAGGGGATATAATAAGCTCAATTCACTGAACCATAAATAAACAGACCCATAGAAGAAATTTAATTTTCATAAAGTACAGAATGCAAAGTCGGACGGGAATAGCTAATACTGAGAATCTGAGATAATGCTCTTTACCGAAACCAAAAGACCAACCACAGACCACATATCTGAAGGGAGCTAAATGACGTCGAAGTGTACTAAAATTTACTTGAACTACACACAATTTTTAGTCATGATCATGCTTACATATAGGCTCCACCCTAAAAGTAGTTGTATTTCAATACAGTAAACATGCTATGTATACAAATCTTGTAACGGTAATATAATTCACCACAACTTAGGTACACTTCCAAAGAGCAGTGAGATGTCAAATACCTAACCAAATTGTATGTTCCCAACCATACAAGTATAGAGAGGAATATCCTTCAGCATCGAGTCAATCAAGGAACCAAATTATTAGCATGGATCCACCTTGATTAACATTTACCATACTGAACTGTTTGTTTCTAGTCTTAGCATCCACGGAAAAGAAACTTCTCTTCCGCTTAAAACTTGCAAATTCAGAAGAATGACTAAACAATATTATATATTCTAAAACTCACCATCTTTCACACTGAGACCAGTGTCAGATATATTCTCTGCTCTTGATGTTAATGAACCTGACACTTGAATGCTCTCATTCTCTCCAGACTGTGACGCACCATTACTTTCTTGATCTACTGTCCGGACAGATTTCAGTGCATCTAATTTACAAGTGGTTATGCATTTTAAACCAAATTCAGCTGCCAATTTCTGAATGCCGAGCACCTGTAATCATATATAAAGTATATGTAAAACAATGTTAAACACAAATAGTAGTCTGTAGTCATGATGTAGGCGATTATAATGCAAGCATGTACAATATACATAATCTGCCAAACAAGCATACTTCTTTAACAAGTTCTTGTAGTAGAATTAAACTTTTGGTTATGAGCGTGCTTCTAATCCAATTGGCATTCAACTTCAGATTCTCAGACTATTTATAGATGGGGGTGCCAATGGAACTTTCCTTCACAACAGCACAGACCATATTATCATGCTTGCATATTGACAAGGCAATGAAATAACCTAATCTGGCAGAAACTTGGCATTTCCCAACTCTTTATGCATTTGGACAGTAAATCGTGAACTAGAAGAGAAGATTTTTGGCATGATACGCACTATAATTATAGCAAATATAATTATGATTCATTATAGTTTCACAAATAAAATGATATTTAAAGTGTCGCATTGCATGTATACATGAACATGCATACTCACACAAACACACGCACACATGTATATGTGGGACTGCATGTATGAATTGATCACCAGCATCTTTTTCTTTGGAAGAGCAGGAATCAACAACTCCAAGCACGGAAAAGTGCATGTTACCCCCCATTCATCTAATTTGAGAACTCAATGATAATGATTAAACAAAATGATAAATTGATTCATTCAATGATGGTAACAATCACCTCTCAAGTTCAGAAGGTGCACCTTATTGTGAGATCTATCGGCTGCAATAACTTCTCCTTTATCCTTCATGAGGAGAGCAATTGCAGTGGTCTTTCCCCCTGGAGCTGCACACATATCCAATATCCTTTCTCCCTCTTGCGGGTCTTTCAGGAATAGGCAATAAAGAATAGTTAGCTGGGATGAAAGAGGATAAAGAAGAGAGTACTATGCCGACATAAGAGTAGGAATATCTTAAGCTGTCTTAAGCACCAAGAAGAGAGTGCTATGTCGACATAAGATATTCATGAAGACTGACTACAATTACATGCTAAATTGTTTACCAAGAACACACATCTGACATATAAAAAGTGCAGGGAATGCTTAAAATAGGTAACAAACAAACAAACCAGGCTTAAACTCCAACCCATTTCCTCATACCAAGCAGTAGTGCAGACACGTATTTAAATCAACTCTTTCCTACATGGTGGCTACTTGTCTACAGATAACTACGCCAGCTACACCTACAATTACTATCATAATTAAGGGCCCTTTTTTCTTTGCACCAAAACCTTTCACAAAAGTTAGCATTTGCCCCCAAACCTATCACAAAATCTAACCATCCACCAAACTTTTCACCAAAGTTGTGATCTACCCCGATTTCATTATTAACAATCTGATGAACAATTATTAATTACATAATCAAGAATCACATTGCATAATCTACCCCGATTTCATTATCATAATCAAGGTTTGGGTAATATCAAGGCACCCCTAATTTAATTATTTCCTAGAAGAAACATCAAGGCATCTGTCAGTAACAGATAACACTATACTATAACTTCAGATGATAATAATAATAAGATAATAATAATAATAATAATAATAATAATAATGCAAATACATCAACTTGTCCAGAAAAATGTAGAGAACGAACAAAAATTTGAAAAAAACTTGAGTTGGTGACATACCTAATGCATGTGCAGCAATGATGCTAGGAAGGTTCTGCAGAAATATTTCACCCTCAAATACATCTGTGGTCATGAATCATGCACACTATTAAGCAAGCATCAATAGATTTCTCAACAATTAATGAACTTGGACACTTAGCCCACGTGACCATATAAAACAAAAGAGGAACTCTTTGGGTTTGGCGGTAGATGGGGGTTGGTGCTAATTGATTAAGATAACCATAAAACTAAAGGTAAAATGGAAATAAAAGTTCATATTTGTTTTCTAGGAAATGAAGGCACTAGAAGAACCGGATGGCTTTGTAAGAAGAAACATGGTTGATCTAAATCACCTTCGTCGCTCTCTTTACACATTGATAACAAAATTTCTGAGACTCGGGCCTAACTTTTAGTCTAGTGTTACCTGATAGTGCCACGAGAGGAAAGTGCTTGTGCTCCAACTCTAATTTAAAAGTTACAGGCTTACAGCTAAGCACATGCTCTTTCCTCTTTCTGGTTCCTTGTGTAGGAAAAAGGGAGATGTATTTGCAAAATCATTCAAAGTTCTCAGGAGGGTACAGTGACCAATCTACATGTGACAGCTCAAGAACGTCAGGCTCGGATATTGTGTAATCAATCTCACAGTCCATTTATATTTAGACAAGTACATGTATCCCTGTGTAACAGGATCCAGCAACGAAATAGAGAGCTAGCAATACAGATCAATGTGCACAAATGGAACAGTATGAAGGGATGGCTCATATGCTAAAATACATAACTGTATATGTCCAGTTAATTTACATAGATTGGAAGAGAGTGAAACATACTGTGAAGGGAAGGTAGTCTGAATACTCTGTTAAACATATCTACTGCAACTCCATTGGGTACACGGAACATTCCAGCTCTCGACAACATAGCGGTTCCTTGACCTATATAGAGGCCACGCCGTTCCGAATGATAAAGATCTGCAGACAAGACATAATTTTATACTCGAGCTGCCAGGAGAGTCTTCCTTAATGGTATGTATAGTATAAACAGAAGAAAAAAAAGCCTGCACCATAAAATGGTTAATTGCAACTTTGCAAGTAGTGACAATAATCATCACAAAAACTAAAGTTTCCGAACAATCAACCTAGTGTTCTTGAATTGGATAATACTATATTCACACGAAAGGTAGTATCTATGAGTTGCACCTCTCAGCGTTCGATAGATAAGCTATAAAGCAAACAAATAACCTCCCATTCCCTGTGTTCAGACTTCAAAGCAAAACTTAATGCAGTTTAGGAAAGAAAAAAAGAGGACCTCTATAGGATATAATCCCGTCAGACCGGTTAAGATAACAGGGTATGTGAATGATGATTAGTGACATGGCATTGCATATATATGTTTTAGACACATTAATTCTGATTAAAGTTGATCAAAAATCAACAGACTATTACTTCTACTGTTGTTCTAGCATTACGAGTGCACACGATACAACCGATATTTAACTTGAAATGCAATACTATCAGCGTCCCTAATCGGATTCTGATAGCTGATAACTGGCACAAACCAAAAGAGACATCCCCAGCCTACTTTCAGATGATCAGTTTCCTGATCTGAAATTCATGATGCTATATCATGTACTTCAACTTTAAAATTTTGCAATCAGAAATAAGAATAAATTGGACAGTTAGACCACGTGAGACCACATCAGATGTATGTAACAATTTCAACCATATCATATTTGTTACTGTAATCGTCCTGGAATATATATGTATATATATAGTAGTTGTGTTTTATTAATGACTACAAAAGATAGGTTTGTCAACAATTGAATACCAGTCGCATTGCCCAAGGTCTCAATCTTAGAATATGTGTGGGTTAACATTTGGAAACACTGAAAACCAAACCTATGAGTATTATAGGTTCAAAACAAAGAGCTAACGTATACAGAACAGCCAATAGATACATGGTTAAAAACTGACCTGTCTCTGATCCCTGTAGTACGGTCCCACGAGTGAAACCAACATGCCAGTTACCATCATTAGTAGGCTGTTCCACAGCAATTGAAACTGCAACTGCTTCTCCTTTCTCCACATGAGCACTACAGGCCAAAACACCAGGTACATACACCTAAATATAGAACATTACCAGTTGGCAGAAAATGAAACTAAAATTTCATGTGTGTCATATTTGGTGCATAAAATGACTTGACAGGGAAAATGATGACAGATAAACAAGAACCTGACCAAAAGAATACAAAGTATAGCACGGCCTCACATGGTACAATATATGTATTATATCAACTATGGCAACAAGGAGGATAAGTAAATTCATAGTTTGTAGAGATCAGTCCATGTACCAGAACCAAAGGAAAATAAGTAACTGAAAATGGTAATCCAAATTAAGCATTCATAGCAAAATATTAATTCTTCACGTGTGATGATTACTATCAGCCTGCTTTCACGATTATAGAGGACACTTGCTAGTCAAAGCCTAAATGAAAGCTTTACCTGAGCACCACGAAGAACTGCTTCCGCACATTTACGGCTCACAAGCACCTCTTTAAGTGGTTTATCTTCCTTGACACCATACTCAATAGTGTGTGGCCCGGATCCTTTGACAAAAAGAACATAGTCTAAATTGGGTATGTGACATTTTGAGATGTCAAATTTTTGGGGAGCAGCAGTTGCAGTAGAGTCCAAAGATGCCTTGGAAGCATCATCTGAAGCATGGCAAGAATTGACTCCTTCAGAATTATCATGTTGCCAATTTCTTTCCTGAAGAGCCAATAGCTTCTTGGCAACATCCGCACTAGATGACCTGAGTGTATTCACCCGAATACAAGTATAGCACGATGGGCGCCTGGTAGGAGTATGAAAAGAGTGTCAACTTTCTCCAATATACATTAGGATAGAAAAAGTTGGAGGGTCAAGTGCATCTCCAAGCAGGAAACAAAAAGATACGCTAAAAACCACAGAATCCGAAAAAAAGGGACAACAGAAAATTTATCCAGCAAAAGGGAAATTGGCTATTATGTTTCTTTCATACAACCACACTGTGTTTGAGAAAACGGGAAGGGAATGGTGGTTCAACCTCGTTTACCCCGCACTATTAATCTGCTGAGATATAAGATAACAGCATAGTTACAGAATTTGGATCATGACTAATCAGAACTGGTCAACTAGCTAAAAGTCCATCCATATATCTTCGAATGGCGAAACATAAACTGTACCATCCATTCCAAAATCTACAATGAACTTCATACAACTTCGAACAAACATAAAGTATGAGATACATAAAACATACTACAAGTACTTTACCACACATACAATTTGCATCTATTCCATTCCCTTAATCCAGCTCAAAGCCGTAAACATAAAGAATGTAACACATCAATGTTTCACAACAGATACAGCACTGGATATCCCCAAAACTTAAATGATTCTCAATCAATTAACAATTCAAGCTTCTAACTCTCACTCTCGTAAACACACAGCAATACGAAACCGGAAACACGAAAATAACGAAAACAGAATCCTAAAAGCAGTCTAAACGAAATCAATTAACTAATCAATCCAAAATGCTCATGTACATACGTGAGAGCCTTGGATATTCGGGCGAAATGCTCAGCTCCATAAGCTTTGACGAAATACTCCTCCACTTTGGGATTCCAACGCAGCTCGGGTTGGTAACAGTAACGTTCCGAGTGATCCATCTGCAAAAACAAACATCCCAATTAATTATACTGGAAATTCATTCGCAGTCATGTACTGATTGATTTTATTTTTTTAAACTACAAATCGAACTACACTACCAGTAAGTATACCTTTGGTGGTGATGAGGGTTTATGGTTGAGAGAGGCGAAGAAGGTTCTGTGGAGGGTTTTGTGAAAAATGTCCCTCCCTTTCCTCATTCAGTTTTGCACCCAAATTGGAGGGTTTAATCATGTACTCGGATTAGGGATGATAATTTCCGAGTTCCCTTTTTTTTCAACTTAAGTTCAGTTTAAATCTATTTAGATTTGGTTATTTCAAATTTATACTTCACTTCATATCCATTCAGCTCACTTCTGAAATCCTCGGCTGAAAAGAACAGAGTCTAAGTCGTTTCTCGTTTAAACAAATTGACGAGGCGACCGATATGTAGGTTTGTACCTGATCATTCGTGTTATATTGTGGCGACCGATTATTGTTAGTTTGTAAGTAGACTCGTACTTAATCATTCATTTTATATTTAGTCGAGTGACAATACTTCAAAGTCCTGGAGAGACCATCCTTAATTCAAACAAGCAAAGTGATGATCGGTGAAGATCAATAATGTTTCTCCAATCCTCGTTGCGACTGGAGCTCCCCGCCTATTAGTTGGAGGAGAGGCATATAACCCACCGAACTGTGCTTCGAAACCATATATGTAATTTTTTATAAAATGTTTTTGTATAAGATATGTGATGTTTTGGCATTTCATTTATAACGTCTTGGTGTATAACATACACCTGTTATCGTGTCCATTTATATCTCCTTTACACCTAATGTAACAATAATAAAATATTCACATCTTTTTCAATATTGCATCCAATATAACAATAAAATATTCTCAATTTTTCAACACCACACCCAAAATGTAATCTCTTACAACCCACATCTCATTTAAATATACCACTATTCTTATTGTTACCTCGAAATCTAAACTGTAAAACTTCTAATACGATCGAATTTTATTTTTGTCACCATCTCATTTATTATATATTCAAATTTTTGCATCCATTACATT
Organism: Plantago coronopus; assembly: GCA_036897195.1. Taxonomy (NCBI): domain Eukaryota; kingdom Viridiplantae; phylum Streptophyta; class Magnoliopsida; order Lamiales; family Plantaginaceae; genus Plantago; species Plantago coronopus. The sequence goes on along the minus strand of JAYMSL010003171.1, from coordinate 2,232 downwards.
TTTACTAAAAGGCATGTTCTTTTGATCAACACTAACCAAATCCGAGCCAATTGTGAATCCTTATAGATTTATAATATTATTCTTTAATAAAACCCCATTCTTAATTTTACTTCTTTTTTTTAAAAAAAAATGTCCGCCTTATAAAACAACCCCAATTTCTTGTCACAATGTAGGGACCTTAAACGCTTATTGAAATTTGGCCCATTGAAATTTCCATGATTGCAGAAGAACTGTAAACAGAAAATGAAATTTTTGCTAGCAATTTACGACGTTCTTACATACATGTCCGGTACTAAACATCAATAATTCACAAACAAAACTCATTTTTGTTTTTGTTTATTATAAATAAATATAAAAAAAATATACATATCACGGGATTCATACAAGTTCATCATAAGAAAGATTTTGGCGATGGAGATGAGAACGCTTTTGGTGTTTGGCACTTCTTTAAGCAATGTACCGCAATGCCCCCACTCTGATCCATGCAATCGGTCATACATTTGTGGTACGTTTTGGTGTCGGGATCTAATGTAGCATTAACACCGTTTGTTACTGCACAAAGAATGACTGCAATGCACATTATCATCGCAATCAGAGTTACACCCTTGATCTTCATCATTTTCCGCTTCTTTCACAAATGAAAAGCTTGGAAAATTAGAAAAATGTAGGTGTATTGTACATAAAGATTGACGAATTATATGTATTTATAGGCTTATAGGTTTGGAATTGGATGGATGGTCGTATTTTGTTGACCGAGTTACATTCATTTCGCATGATTCATGTACTATATTTGGCATGACGACTTCACCACCCCTAGAGGTAAAAACCTGATTTCATTCATCAACGGAGGACATTAGACTATGTTTATCCGTGACCAGTTCACGGATACTATTCCAATAATTTATTAATTTCTCTTTCATCCACATACCCAACCTTCTAACCCCCAATCTACAACACCAAAATTGAAGTTTATCCGTGACCAGGTCACCGTCACTATTCTAATAATTTATTATTATTTTACATTACTTTTTTAAAAAAATTATATCATAATATTAATATAATAATCAAATTTCGTAATTTTTTTTTTTTTGTTAACACAAATTTCAAATAATAGACAGTAAATAAAATACGGATATTACAATCACTTAAAATACAAATGCCAAAATAAACAACATTATGCATGATGAAAAAAATACAAGTTTAGTTATCATCACCGAACACATTCAATATATGATCCCCCCTTTCTCCCTTCCGCTCAAGCCGTCTTCGAACTTCCGCCTTGGAGCTCTTGCTCCGATCTGGTTAACACCGGATCGGAGCAAGATGCTCCGCCAACCTTTTCCTCCTTTTTTTCCATTATGATGTCCTTTTAGTTTGGTTCTCCTTCCTTTTTTTTTTCTCTCTTTTCAAATAAAACCAGATCTGATTTTGTGTTTTTATTACATCGAAGTTTTGTAAGATTGAAGCTGGGGTCTTGGAGATTTGTGACCTACGTCTCGTGGTGGAACGTTGTCGAGGTGGATGGAAGAGGTAGCAGGGGCTGTCAGTTTTGAAAGTCTGAAGCTTGGGGGTTTTGGAGATGAGACCTCCGTCTCGAGCTGTAACGTCGCCAAAGGTGAATGGAGGGGGTCACGAGGGGGTGGTCTGCTGGAAGTGCGGGGCTGGCTACGTACCGAACTGGTTTCGAAGTAGAGGGTAGCTTCAGTTTGGGGTCTAGTTGTTGTAGACGGCTTTGTAGCAATTTGGTGTGGTGTCGGTTTGGGTCTAGCTACGGGAGTTGGTTTCGAAGTAGTCAGTGGTGTCGGTATGGGTCTTGAAGCTGTAGTTTGATTTGCAGCATGTGGTTTTAGGTGGCTTGTTAGATGTAAGAAAAACAGAGAGACGGGTCAGAGGCGGTTCAGGCGATTTTCGGGTGGTATTTGGTTATGTTGGTTCTGGAGACATCGGTCGATTTTGATTGGTTTAGGTCCGCGTGTTGGTTTGGTTTAGCTCGGGTACGTGGGTTCAGAATGTGTGTGCGGGTTTAGGTATTGTTTGGTTCAGGTGATTGCTTGTTGTATGCAAGGAAAACAAAGAGGCAAGTGGAGGAGGTTCAGGTGATTTCCGTTCAGAATGTGTGTGCGGGTTCAGGTCTTGTTTGGTTCAGGTGATTGCTTGTTGTATGCAAGGAAACAAAGAGGCAAGTGGAGGAGGTTCAGGTGATTTCCGAGTAGTGCTTCACGTCCAGGTGAG
>JAYMSL010003170.1:0-12873 GCA_036897195.1 Plantago coronopus | reverse complement strand
TAAATAATGATTACAAAAAGACTCTAGGTAAACCGAGGGATTAATTTTAACTACTATAGTAAAGTTGGACCATGTTAGTAAATTATGCATTAGCTAAATCAAGTGGGTACAAATAAATTCACTCTTTACTTCTTTTTTTCCCCAGCTGGTCCAAGTTTATGCTTTTTCATGTACGAAATGAAATTATTATGCCTGATCACATATTCCAAAATTACTTTTATTACAATGACACAACGGTATAATTCCCATAATTCGAAATAATAATTATTGTTTTTTACTTTTTTACAGAATCAAAACAAATCACTGAAAAAGAGCCAAGGACAGACTTTTTCCAGGTGTATATTGTTTCCTGGCATTTATGATTTATAGTAATTTCTTTCATTTTTTTTATGTCAGTATTTATTTTCATATATTTATTCATCGATTTCAACGTCGTTTGGATCCTTTTAATATTTCTGCCGCCGGTCACGGTCGGATTTATCAAAAGAATCTTTCATTTGGATATTCTTTCTTAACCGGCAAACTTGATTAGTAGGATTAGGATCAAGTGTTAAGTACCCAGTATATTCTTTGACTCTGGGTTTCACCTGCCTTAATTGAACCATGAATCCAACCTTGTAATTAGTATACTTGAGTTTATTCTCCTCTAGTTACAAAATTATGGAGTAAGATAGCGTCCGACTTCAACGGGAGAGACGTACTTTAAAAAGGGTCTGGTCATGTCACCTGGAGTAGTCGCACGTAGGAGATAAGATTTTTTTAAAAACTTAAAAGCGCAAATTGAATTTTAAAACATTTCGGAACTAAAACATTTCGGTTTCAAGTTTCGGAAGATGGTAGTTTTATGAGCCAAGCATATATTTAGGACCTTCTAGAAAATCGAGCATCTCTAGAAGACTGGAAAGTGAATGAAAACCTAGACACTGACCATCATTTTGGAATATTTATCTTTTTTCTACAAATATATATAAAGGAATTCGCAGTCTCTATTCTTTTAGGTACGTATTGTGTATACTCTACGGAATCACGTAACAGACTGCAAATTACGCGAGTCAAGTTAAACAGTACAAGTATAACAGACTCCGACCTATAATATCATAATCACATATTAGAAGTCTAAAATACAAATTGTTTGTAGACCAATTTTTGTTTCCTCTTTAGCCAAATTAACCATGCGGACTGCAATTTAGAAATGTGGGGTTAGAGAATGTTTCACTAAAAGTAGGGATACAAGGGTTAATAATCTGCAACTAAAAAATATTTAAGATTTTGACTAACAAAGCAAGACTAATTAATACTTTATGATATAGTACGGGGTTAGTTGGCAATGGACTTTCCGTCGAAATTACCATAGCATTTCCTTTGTCAAATACTCAAATATTGTTTTGTATGTAAACAAGAGTGAAGACAAAAACTCAATAATCAAAGGAGTAGTCTTTAAAAATCAAAATGTTTGCACTTTTTCCATATCATTTCTCAAAAAAAACAAAACAAAAATCCAGAAAGAAAAACATTACTTCATGATTAACTATGATTAATTACAAAAGATGTTTAATAATATAGACAAAAGTTTTTAAATATTATAAGTAAACATTTTTAAATATCGTCCTTAAAAGAGACGATAACTGCCAAAAGTTTCTACTTTACGTATATTTACGAAGCGGAAGAGTAATATGATGTTGCTTCATCACTTTAATAAAATAATGAATTTGAGCGAATGTAAATCTCCTAGTCGTATTAATATTCTAAGAAACCACAAAACCTAATCCATTGACACGAAATAAAAATGCTGCTAGTTGGCAATTGGAAGGGCATACCTATTTGAAAGACATAGGATAGGAGTACTGATTCGGTCATTAGCATAAATATCCTAACGAACCTATCATTACTTTACATAATCATCATAAATATAGTTTGATATGTTCAGATCCCAAAGAAGGGCATAATGATAATAATTAACGATAAATATAAGAAGATTACGTGTAATTATAGACTTAATTAATACTATAACTTAAGAGCTAAGAGCATGGACTAATCAATGGCATATTCTAATTCTTCTACAATCTAAAGTCTTCCTTCCTTTACAGATTGTCGTCTCAGTTTGGTGTGGTCCGCTCATAGTCCTCCTAAACTATCTGCCTAATCTAACCTTTGGATTTTGGAATATGTATTAGGCGAGACGCATGTGTGTTTTGCACGATGTATCGTTCTCCGTCCATCACATACTTCTCCGATACTTATCAGCATTTGAGGCGGGTTCAGCTTTACTATACACTCATTCCGGTAGAGATTATATATGATGAATTAATTACTACGCCTATGCATGTTAGATAGAGAACTTCAGAAATTGTTTTAGTGAATGTCCACAAGAATGTCATACTATTTAATATTTACTTAAAAAAAACAAATTTTCTTATATTATAAAAAAAAAAAAACCCTTACATTTTCATAATTTAGCATTCAATACACATTGTACTATAGCACTACTTGTTAATCATGTGGGTAGAACCGTCAAAGTCTCAAGGGCAACCATTTAGAACTATATTATACACTTGCTAACTTCTTGAATAAGTCCTAACATTCATTTCAAAAAGGTTTTATATCATATTAATTATTATATTCAGACGGCCCCTATAAACAATAAAAAACCAAGGTGGGTAAATTATGTTGAACACGAAGAAGTATGATGCAAGATATAATACTACTATTACTTCTATAGAATTAAAAATATAATATTAACTTAATTACTTACTGTCAGAGAGTCATAAGGTAGTCCAGCGGTAGAGAAAATAGGTTGAAAGTCAATGCAAGTAAGAGGTTTGGGGTTTGAGCCTTGTGAAGCACAAATTGTATACATTTCATTCTGATGTCTTCAAAATTCCCAACCTTCAGTCATACTAATTAGATTCCATTACGGATTTTTACGTGCCAGTCTGCATATAGAGCCTTGCAGGAGGCGAACTCATCTCACAGTGAAATGCACAGCTTCGATTGGGTTTGGAAATTTCAGCTCAGTAACAAATATAAACATTTCTTATGGCTCGTGGCACGGAATCGGTTGGCAACTAACGATTTAAGGGCGAGAAAGAATATGACTGATTCTAATATTTGCCCGCAATGTCACCAAGCAGCAGAGACAGTGGATCACCTGTTGCATTACTGTTGTGCAGCAACTGCTGTTTGGGAAAAGGTTTTCCGCCTAATGTGATGCAGGGGTGGAGTTCTTGCACGATGAAGAGCTGGATGCAACAACTTTTGTCTGATAAAAGACACAACAACATTCTTGGATTAGAGGCGGAGAACAGGTGGATCGGTATGGCCACGATTTGGTGCCTGTGGACCTCACGGGATGAAACAATTTTCCAGGATCGGAAGAGACCTTGGCCGCAGCAATGTTTTGAAATTAAGCAAGGTAGCCTTGATAGGTAGCCTTGATATGGAGATTGCAGCGGGAGTAGGGAACCAGGTGATTATAAAACGATGGAACAGGGCTGCGGATGGTTGGGTGAAACTGAATGTAGATGCGAGTTTATAGTTCCAAGAAAACAAGTTTGTGATCGGTGGTCTAGCACAGAATGAGGCAGGGAAATTGCAGTCGGGATTTGCTCATCATATAGATCACACAACTGTAGGAGATGCAGAGCTACAAGCTATTAACTACGGATTGGAAGAAGCCCTTCGTAGAAGAATTCCACGAATTATAGTGGAAACCGACTCGCTTCTGGTCTACAAGATAATCAATGAGTTGGAATCAGTTCCGGATTCATTTAGAGTTAGTGTTGACCATTGTCGAAATCTTCTTCGACAACCTTGGTCTGCTGAAGTGCACTGGGTAAAGCGTACAACGAATGAGGCTGCAGTTTACATTGCTCGTTCAATCCCTCCGGAGCCGGATCCATTCCTACTATGGGAAAATCTCCCTTCGGAGCTTATTTCTATTTTGCATAATGACGTGATGTAAAGACTTTTTACGTCTTTTTAATTTCTTTCATTATCAAAAAAGAAAAAAAAAGATTCCATTGCATGTGTACGTGTGGTTATCTCTTTAATAAGAAAAGAAGATAGGTTAAAGTTCACTTTATCATATTCATGTGAAATTGTGCAAATTTCTTATTTCTAAACATTTGTTCTTAAATATAGAACACCAATAATACTCGGACCAAAACATTGTTAAAGTGATTTGTGCGAGTTAATTACTTAGAGTGCCCGGAATTAAATCGCACTCTACGACTATTAAATTAAAATTAGTCACTCACGACCTACTGATTACGAACATCGTAATCATCAAACTGAAAACAAGATCGCGTTATTTTAGTTTAATCAATGCCCTACACTAACTGCAATCTTCAAACACCCACTAAAGATTTCTCCCATCAGCACTCTTCAAATTTATAATAAAAATAAGGAAAGATCAGTTTAGTTAACCTCAATTATACTCAGTTCATACATTTCAAAAAATTTCAAACGAATTTAACGGAACCTAACTTATTATCTAACTTAATTAGCTAAATAAGTTACTAAACTTAATGTCATATATATGTGAGGTAATCGTCGATTTGGTAGTTCAACACAATTTAAATCGAAGAACTCATGTTTTTGTTTTTAGCTCATTAAGAAAAAGACTACTACAAAGCAGGAAAGTCCTATAACAACGGGAAAGGGCAAAGTGCTTAGATATTTTGACGAGTCTTTTTGTATCTTTCTCTAACCATGGGAGCACAGAGGACGGGGTTCAACCAGACGGCGAAGCTCCTCCGTTCCATGTTCCAATTTTACAAGAGCATCAACACAAAAGTTGTCTCCACGTCTTGTATGTTTGAATTCTATAGTTCGGAGGAGCGTAACAAAGTCCCTACAATCCTCGAATCTATGCCACTGATGATCAACTGTGTTATTCTTGAAGCAACTTGTATATGGCCTCAGACCAGACTTAGTCCTTCTCGTAAAGTCAAGATTTTCGCCATTACAATATCATGTTACCCAATGACCTTGAAAAATCATCAATTCGTGCTCTATTGTCATCACACAAAAGACCACCAGCATCTACATTCTCTGTTGCGTCAAATTGATTTGCATTAGTTCAAAAGTTTGTAATGAAATAAAGGTAATATAAAGTCATTTATCAGATAATGTTGTTAAAAATTTGTTAAATTCTTAGGAATAATATAGGAATATTTTATTTTCAAAATTACTTCTCAAGTGTTTTATACGAGTATATAATTATTTGAGACATAATTTTTCAATATATCTTTAGGACGGACGGAGTGAGTAGGCAAACACTATAGAATTGGAATTGGTGGTCCTTGTAATTGAAAGAAAATAAATGTATGAAATGTGCAAATCAGGGGCCAAAAATGGTAAAAAAGTGAACTTTAATTCGAAATGACAATCATAAAATTGATAGTAAAACCAGTAAGTAAAAACACTTTTACAGCTAGGTGCTGCTGGGTACGTAGCTAATCAACTAAACCACAGGTGCCATCTTTAGACTTGTCTTCCCCTCTAAGTATAAATTCGTCTTGTCAATTCAATATCCCAAACTTCAAATTCTTCCAAAATTACAAACTCCTACTATTCTTTTTCTCCACTAATTCATTTTCATATGCAAAAAAACTCTTTTAACTCCTAATACCTCACCTCAATTCCATTTCACACACCAATTTTCAACCTCTCCGCCGTGCTTACGTCACTTCTCCGCCCTCTCGGCTCACCGATTCCGATCCGGTAGCCGTGCGGATTTATATTTCTGCCAGGCTGTTGTTTGATCGGTGATCGTGTGTGTCTCTATGCGGATTACTCGATTCCTATGCATTCTTTTTGCTGCGCCTCGTCATTGACGGTCAACTACGCCGCCGACATGCCTTCGGCTTCACTGCCGCCGCCTGATCCGTCCATCGCCATGTCTAGGGTTTCGTCTGCTCGTGTTTCCACCTCGGATCATTTGGCTGCAGGGAACGGACATGTTTATGCTGCTCATGGCAGTCATTTTCAGAATAATAATAATCAGAGTAATTTTCACAGTAGTAGCCGTGAATTGAAGATTATTAACGATGTGGTTGGGAATGGAATCTCCGGAATTATGCATAAGTGGGTGAATTACGGGAAAGGATGGAGGCCGAGGTGGTTTGTGCTGCAGGATGGAGTGTTGAGTTACTATAAGATCCACGGGCCGGATAAGATTTTGGTTAATCAGGAGACGGAGAAAGGTTCCAGGCTCATTGGGGAGGATTCCATGAGGCGTATTGCCAGGTCGCATAGTAATCATCACCATCATAGGAGTGCTACTGGTGCTGGTTCCTCACCTTGGAGCCGCAAGCCTGTTGGTGAAGTTCACTTGAAGGTTCGGTTACGGTTACGTTTGTTTTTAGTTCTTTTTACAGTCAAATACCTGTTGATTTTCTTGATAGAATCAAGATTTGTTACATGGTTCATTGATGTTGACTGGGTGCTGATTTACAAGTGAAATGGTTAAGCTCATTTAAAGGCGTGCTTTCATTTTGGCAATGAAATGGTCGGTTATTCTCTAGGTAGAATCATGGATTGCTGTGTGGTTCAATTGATGTTGTTTGCTGATTTGGAGAGTGAAATATTGGATTTAGAATCGAAATTTATTAGGATATCGTAACATGCTGTGTTTTGGGAAGAATCATTTGGGGTGTGGGGGTGGGGTGGGGTTAAGCCGTTAAGGTAGTGTGTAATTCTGCCAGATGAATTGTTAATAACTAATACAACATTACAACATTGGTCATCCAAGTGTTATTGTTCTGAGTTATATCACTTGGCTTTCTGCTATCTTGCCACTTGTATTTAATCGCATCAGCGTTTGGCAATGTGTTGAATGCGTATTATTTACGAAATTTAAATGGAATTTTAATTTTCAATAGGTCTCATCCATTCGAGAGAGCCGCTCAGATGATAAGAGATTCTCTATCTTTCCTGGTACAAAGAGACTTCATCTTAGGGCTGACAGCAGAGAGGATAGGATAGCATGGGTGGAGGCATTGCAGGCTGTGAAGGACATGTTTCCCAGGATGTCCAATGGCGAGTTAATGGCACCAGTTGACAATATCTCTGCCTCGACTGAAAAGTTGAGACAGCAATTGTCTGAAGAAGGTGTGAGTGAGGCTGGTATTCAAGCGAGTGAACAGATTATGAGGAATGAATTTTCATCGCTGCAGAATCAATTGATGGTGTTGAAGCAGAAACACTGGCTGCTTCTGGACTCCCTGCGGCAATTAGAGGTAAAAGTTAAGATTAGATAAATTCCTTTTGCTCCGCAAGCTCTACATCTATTGTTTTTCTTTTCTTCATCACCCCTCTCCCTCCTTCATTTTCAGAATCTTCGGGTGCTTCTAGTTCCCTTAATTTCACTGTTTGGAAACATGGGCTTCCCACTTTCTTGTGGCATTTGATTGGAGTGTCATTTTCGTTAGCTGAATTTGGTAGCGTGTTCACTTAACTTGTATATAGTATCTGAATAGACTAACTTTTAATAAAAAATGAGCTGTTCTTCTAAATTTTTTCCAAGGTGATAATATCCTAAATTAGCTTAGGTATACGATTGCATTACATTATCTTTTAAATCAGCAAATAGTTTAATAGTATCTATCTCCTTCAGTCCTTCATATGCTCCCTCGTCTTCAACCTACGATATGTTGTATTAATGAGCTCAGGTCTTTTATTGTAAACTCTGAGAGTCTTTAGGTTCGCAGTTCATTCTATTCGCGCTTTTCTTTTTTGCTTAGTTGAGACGCAGGATATTGTGTTTAAAGGACAATTGGTTAGCAAATCAGGATTTCTTATTCATTCTCCACTATCAGTTCAAATTAGTTTTGCTTGCTTGATTTGTTTTGTTAACAAATGCTTACCGTGTTATGTAGACAGAAAAGGTAGATCTAGAGAATACAGTTGTTGATGAGAGCCGCCAGGTTAAAGAAGTTGGAGCATCCTCAAGATCAAGACAAGGTATGAAAATATTGGATAATCAGTCCAATACATAGTAAATACATAGTAGGTCCTTACTATCAGTTTCTTCTTTTCCCCTAATAAATCATCTGACAAGTCCTAATTGTGCTGCAACTCTGGGATATTGTTGATTGGGTACATGTACATCTCTTATTTACTTTAAAAAATCTGGAATGTACTGATCATAGATTGAGTGTAACCTGAATGAATTTCAGCAAAGTCCTAACTCTCGTGTGTGTTTTCACCAGAAAGTGTTAGTGAATCTGAAGATGAAAATGAAAGAGCAGATGCAGTGGAGGAAGATACAGATGAAGAAGACAATACATTCTTTGACACGAGAGATTTTCTTTCGTCTAGCTCTTTTAGAAGCAACGGGTCTGATTATAGGACCTCGTCATTTTCATCTGATGACGACGAAATGTATGCTTTCGACACTGAGGACAGTACTGATCCAGCCATTAAATCCGCTGGAAGAAACTTCCCTTATGTGAAGCGCAGGAAGAAATTGCCAGATCCTGTTGAGAAAGAAAAAGCAGTAAGTTTATGGTCGATGATTAAAGACAACATAGGAAAGGACCTTACGAAAGTATGCCTGCCAGTGTACTTCAATGAACCTCTATCCTCACTGCAAAAATGTTTCGAAGATTTGGAATATTCATACCTTCTTGACAGAGCTTATGAATGGGGAAAACAGGTACAGTTTGTTTCTTTTTCATTTTTAATGTTGTTTTAAATAATTAAGATGTACTCCTGTGTGGGGCTACTTCATGGGAAATTTTCAACCTATATATTTCACCGAAATAGTTTAAAAGCTTTTTCGACATTTTAGGTGGTTTTATTTTGGTTATTTGTAATGTCTTTGAGGATGTGGTCAATTTTCCAAGTCATCAATTGGTCTCTTGGTCGTACCTCACTAGCTTTTTGGTCAATAATCATTCCTCAACTTACTGGATTGTCAATGGCACCATGGCAGGAGTGCCTACATTTCCTGGTTTATTTTATTGCGATCAGGGTTTACTGCCATATTGTATTTGTAGCCCATTGCCCATAAGTATTATATTGCCTTACTGCACCAAATGCAAGGCATTTACAATCCATGACAATCGGTATTGGAAAAATATGCTTCAGTTTATTGTCTTTTTGTGTCTATTACAATATCATATCCTAATATTGTACTAATCCTGTTCAGGAGCTCGATTATCTGCTATATTTGGTAAAACTATGAAAATGTATTGCTAGTGATGTCTATATGAGAGTGCTGCCCGTTCATTGTGTACAGAAATCGATGAGGTGTATCACTGCATGATATAATTATTATGCATGCCTGATAATGAATTTTCTTTTCCTTTTGTTTATAGGGTAACAGCCTCATGAGGATTCTAAATGTCGCTGCCTTTGCGGTATCTGGATATTCTTCCACGGAAGGGAGAATCTGCAAACCTTTCAATCCTTTGTTAGGAGAGACATATGAAGCTGAATATCCAGATAAAGGCCTCCGATTTATTTCCGAGAAGGTCTCATGTTATTACTTTTTCCTTATCTCATGCCATGGTTTGTTTCAAGCAATAAGCTCTCTTTTAATAACCTCTTTGGACAATCCCACAAGTCTTTGAGATCAAAATCCTAGGTCAAATACTTTAGCATCAATGAAGAAAATTGGAGGCAAAGTCAAATAATTAAACTTGGTTGGGGCATGTTTGTATTTGTTGCTGTTTATGGATCAGTCAATTGTGAAATCAGATGAAGCATGCCAATCCTTTAGTTTTACCAAATTGTTCCCTGCAGTTGACGCAGTGGGGGAAATATGAGCCGAGCACACTGAGCTAATTTTATCTCTTTGTATGAGTTTGTTATGTTATGAACATACATTCATCTATGTTTATATTGATGTAGGTGAGTCATCACCCCATGATCGTAGCATGCCACTGTGAGGGGACAGGCTGGAGGTTTACAGGTGATAGCAATCTGAAAAGCAAATTTTGGGGTCGCTCCATTCAGCTTGATCCTGTTGGTGTATTAACAATTGAATTTGATGATGGAGAAGTTTTTCAGTGGAGTAAGGTATTACATCGCAGAGCATATAAAGTCTATTTATAGTTTGATTTCAGTGATTAAACATATTTTTATGACAGGTAACATCATCAATATACAACCTTATTCTTGGGAAGCTATATTGCGATCACTATGGCACCATGAGGATACAAGGAAACCAAACTTATTCTTGCAAACTAAAGTTCAAGGAGCAGTCTATTATAGACAGAAACCCACATCAGGTTCCCACTTTTTCTTGTATCATTCCATCCCCATCTATCTCATTTCTGATGTATGCTGTTTGTTATCCAAATAAATGTGAGTTACACTTGTTTCTCATAATGAGAGACTCTTAAGATGACAAACACAGGATGGAAACCCTTCAATGAATATGCGGATATTATATTTGGTTGAAAGAAATTTAAAATTTGAAATCCTGAGTTGAGTCATGACTTGTTTATTGGCGGCGCCATCTTTCTGTAGCAACCTAGTGGAAATTGTTTTAGAAAAGTTGGACAATGTGATTTATTGACTATTCCCATCATCTTCCCAACTAAAGTCCTGATTCCACAAGATGTAATATGCCATATTTTTTAACACTCTGCTCTAATTTTGGACCCTTGTCCTTTAAGCAAGGAGCTATTCAAGGGGATTAGAGCTCAATTGTTTTTGTAGTAATAGTTATGTCGGCCTTTCAATATGACAAATGTCAACATGCAGGTCCAAGGAGTGGTCCAGGATAAGAGTGGAAAGATAGTGGCGACCTTGTTTGGGAAATGGGATGAGAGTATGCATTATGTTAACGGGGACTGCTCTTCTCGAAAAAGTCAAGAAGCTCTATCAGAAGCTCAGTTGCTCTGGAGACGTAGCAAGCCACCAATGGATCCAACCCGCTATAATTTGACACGGTTTGCCATGACACTAAATGAGCTTGTTCCTGGTCTAAAGGTAATAATCCTGCACCTGGACTTTGTATGATACTATGATTTCTGGTGTCTAGTGTTTTCTATTCATTTACTGTTGAAGTTGCTTTTGCATTTGAACTAGTGTAGAAGGTCATGGTGTATATCTTAATTCTTAAACCAAGCTTTTTTTTAACTCTTTCTGAAGTCATTCACGTTATTTCATTTCATTAGTGTCCATCTCTTTCAAGTACTTGTAAGTCTCATGTAAACCAACTTGCTTTCCCAGACATTCGGAAGGTGAGTGTGCCAAACTTTAGGGATGATGGTGGTATGGTTTTGCCTAGTATTAGGGAAAACAGGTTTTTTTTAGTTCAAGTGCCATTTGTTAATGGACATGAGAAAACAAATTTAGTGAGAGTGCATATTAGATGTTACCTTCATTAGAGCAGTTATGCAATGAGGATTTTGTATCTTTCAGGAAAAATTGCCTCCAACTGATTCGAGGCTGAGACCTGACCAACGGTGCTTAGAAAATGGTGAATATGAGATGGCTAATGCTGAAAAATTACGGCTAGAGCAGCGGCAAAGACAGGTAAATACTTCTAGCTTGATGTTGCCAATTCTTAACTTCAGATAATGTCCATAACAAGTCTTCCAGGGTAAAATTTATAGCTGTTAGCTAGAGTAAATCTGATTCTTTAGTCTTACCAAATGCAGCAGTTATTGAACTATGAACTTAATAAAATCTTTACTGATTCCCAGTCCAGTAGTCTGATCTGGTGCATCTGTTTAACCTTACGAGCCTTGGCTGTAAAAATAACAAAGACTGCAAGTTATACATATCACAGATGGTGCATTCATGGACTTTCCAACCATCTAAGTTGTGTATACTAGTTTGATAACGTTGAAATTTTTGTAGGCCCGGAACATGCAAGAAAGAGGTTGGAAGCCACAGTGGTTTGCCAAAGACAACACGTCCGACTCCTACCATTATGTTGGTGGGTATTGGGAAGCTAGAGAACAGGGTAATTGGGAGTCATGTCCCGATATTTTTGGTCAGATACCTACGGATAACCACACTTTAGAATGAACGAGTTCACAATTCATCTGCATCGTGTTTTACAGTCTTAGGAAGAATTTGGCTACATGCTGCGAAATGTCAGTATGGCTTGCAAATAGGGTTCATAACATGCGTTGTATAGTTTTGGATGGAGCAACTTAAGCTATTCAACAATAAGAAGAGCTGTTCTTATATTCATTTGTCAAATTCTTTGTTGCCTATACACATTACACTTTCTGGTTAATGCAAATTTTGCTGCTGTAAATTTTATTCTTATAAACAACAACGTGATGATTGCTCATTGCAGTGGTCTCCCAGTAATGTATTTGTGGAGTTTTGATCTTGTTACTTAGAGGTGTTCCAGATTCAGTAGATGAAGAAAACTGAAATGGCTACAGACTACTAGTCAAGTGGAAATCAAACTAGTTTTTTAAAAAAAAACTAATTTAAAAATATGGGTATGTTATACACAGGGAGGGGTTAACTCCTACAGTAAAGTTTACCATCTAATGCACTCTTGAATAAAGAACCGTGAATGCAATGTCAATTTTAGTAGTCAAATGTGGAACGATATAATAAATAATAAAGTTAAGGGTGCCCGTCATATTTCGGTGATAAATTATCTATCTTTAAACTCGAGCGTATATAATAAAAAAAAATTCAAAATAATACTATATCCAAATCTCGGGATAAAAGTATCATGAAACTCAGTTACGGGTTGTATGAATCTCCCGTATGTACTGGGCTGAGCATATTTGAGACCAGACCGAATTTCCAGTCTGAGATTGTATCGGTCCGGTCCGAGATCCACGGTCCTGTTCGGTCTAAACCCGGTAAAATTCCGGTCCAGATCGCGGTGGACCGAATTTCAGGGTATTACTTAAAGAAAAGAACATTTACATTCCCCCCTCC
>JAYMSL010003169.1:0-12876 GCA_036897195.1 Plantago coronopus | reverse complement strand
CTAGTAGTAATTGTTAGTGTAATAGGGTTTTTTTTTGTGAGAGCACATCTTAAGAAGATAGTTTTCTATAATTTTTCCTAAAACTAGTGGACAAAGATAGTCTACCATATGGTCAAAAAAGGAAATGAGAGATTTTTGTATTAAACTACATAAAAGGAAGTGAGAACTATTGACTAGATATACAAAGTACCATATAGTTCTGAATATAATGTTATTAATGAATAGGATAGATTCTACTCCATCCGTCCCACGAAACATTACTTAATAGGGTTAGCGCGCAGTTTAAGAAAATGAGTTAAAATAATTGAGTTAAAATGAAAAAGTAAGTGGTGTGAAGGTTAATTTTTTAGAATGTGTGATGATAAATAAGTATATTGATGTTAAAACTTAAAATAATGTTTTAATGTGTGGGGTATCTTCCTTATTTGATAATGGATAAATTTTTGTGGAACATCTAAAAATAGAAAGTGGGTAAAATATTGTAGGGACGATGGAAGTATTTTTTAATGGTCATACTTTGTGTGACCTATTTTGAAAGCGTGTAAACTTTTGTGAGAGATATATCCAAGTCCAACATCCAGAGCTGCAGAATACGATCTTAAAGAAGACCATGTTACCTTAAGCGCAAAATAGACTCAACAAGAAACAACCATCAACTCTAAAATCGATCACTATCTATTACATATTTAAACGCTTGTCAAAAGTTCTGAATCATTCCGAGACCTTATGACATTGCTGTTGGAACTACCGTTTTGATTTAGGTATGTCCTTGTTCCTGGAAGAGGAAAAGGAGAGTTACATAAACTAACTATTTTTTCCGATTTCGAATCTTCTGAAGCTTGTGAAAACACCCGCTTAATATGAGACTTTTGACAGATAATCCGCCCCTTGTTCCACCCAGGGAAACAGAAAGATGTAGACACATCTTTTAACAAACTATAAGCAACCTTCGCAACTGGAAAATCCCGTGTTATTGAGCTTCTCTCCATTTGACCCCGCCTGCACAGAAAGTGAAATAATTGTTAGCAATACTACAAAGTAAATAACTCTACCTTACATGTCACTTGCTAAAACTATTTTGCCCCTTCAAGTTTGACACTTTGTGCCAAGTGATCCACAGTTGCACTTCGCCCCTAAAGTTTATTATCTTTGTCCAAACTACTCCTAAACTTTGCAGGGTTGAGTTTTTCCCCTGAAGTGTCAAAATGTGTGACTGCCCCCAAGACATTTTGAAGTTTAATGAATTTATACATTGGGCAAATCACACACATTTGTAAACTTCAGGGGGAAAATCGTGATCCTGCAAAGTTTAAGCAGCAGTTCACACAAAGGAATAAATTTAGGGGGAAGATCGCAACCTTGCCGAGGTTATGGGTCACTTAGCACAAGAGGTCAAACGGGCAAAATACTTTTTAACCTAAAACAAATTCTACATCAGACGATCAGATGCTTATTCTTATATGTGACGCATCCAACATACAATTTCTTATGCATGTGCTCTCATGTGATTACCAATGGTTGGCAACATAATGAACACAGAACAGAACATTCATGTATTGACAGAACTAAACATAGGTTATCTAATCTAATTAGCAGTTCCCGTGTGCCAATACATAGGCTACAAAGCTACCCCTCATTTACCAACCCACGATCCATTCTTCATTCATTCTATTCAAGTTCTCCAATTAAACCACTATTAATTATTTATTCCTTTTTCCAAATGATTGCAGTATAGTATTTAAAGACAATAATGCCTTATTTTGTTGGCAAAAAGGTGCAAACACATGGGAAGCTTGTACTTGGACAAAGGGAGCAAGAGTGCAATAAGGAAACTGAGCAACACACTGAAGGCAAAACACTTACACAACAACAACAGTAACCAGATGAGGAAGATCATCCCCATTAATTACAAGCTCCTGCATATTGTTCAGCCAAACTGATATTGCAGTGCATGCACCTCCAGGCCACATCCTAAAGAAGTTACGAGAAATTAATTAAACATGCATAATAAACTCTTCAATTATAACAAGGCAAATAAAATGCAAAATCTGGCAATACCTGTGAACATCCACAGACGATATTAGTTTGTTTTTACGATATAGTTCGGGATATAGTCCCCTTTTTGTTGCTTCTTGAAGAACTCTCGCAGCCCTTGCCTTCTGGCCCAGGCACCAAAGTGCTTCAAGAATTGTGTTATAGAACCTGATCCCCAAGCGGCATCCCTCGGAATTGAGTTTGTCAAATACATATTCCACCATTTGCCAATTACCAGAATCATCATAATCTCCTTTTATCATCCGTCCAATAACCTGGTGAATATTAGATGCCCTGTTTGTAAGCATCTCATTTAGCAAATCCATGACCTTGTCCCACCTGAAAATATATATCTGAGTGCATTAGCTATGTCTTTCTCAATTTACAAAACCGTTCTTCATCGCATGTCATGGGCAATATGATATTTACATTACTGGAAAACAATATCGAGGCCATTATGTACAATTAATTGATTAATGGAGAACTGAGAACAAGACCACTCTGAAACAGGACATAATGTTGCCAAGAAGGTCTTTATGTATGCCCCATTTACATAGAACGAAAGCGTGAGTGAGTGCTAATAGTTAAACTATTTGCTTTTGGGAAATATATTTTTTTTTCTTTCAATTAATGTAATAGAATATGGAGAATACAGTACAAGTGGGGTAGGTTTTGAATGAAGAATAAATAAAGTGTGGTAAGGTTGTAAATCCAAAAACAGAATGAAAGACTCTGCAACTTCAGTTGGTGAAACTTCACCAGGACGCCCAAAATGGCAATGAACTTTTTGACTTGAGAGTGTATATAAAAGGGACTGGTTTTACGCAAAATACTTATCAAAATACAGTTAGCAATCACATTCTCAGTCATGTTGTATTTCTTTCTAATTTTTCAGTGTTAGCATATAAGTCAAGTTATCGCCAAGAATAATATACTCCGAAGTTATCTCCTTATAGATGATAAATACTGATTACTATCTAAGAGGCACCAAATGTAGACATGAATAAATACGATATATACAAAAATCAATTTGATATATAAACCCGAAAATACAAAAAATCCAAAAAGTCAACATATATAAGAATGTACCAAAAACACGGTTAATTATACTGTATATCTATTTTTATGTATACTACTTCAGTACTTCTATATACCAAAAAGTGAAGCATACACAAGGCTGTGTAGTCCATTTTGCTATTGAAATTACAATTATTTTAATTATGGTGTCATATAGTTTCAGAATGGTTTTAGGTGGTTTTATTTAGTTACGTAATGATTTTTTATGAGTTTGAGATAGCTTCAATAACTTCCGAAATGGTTTAAGATTTTTCAGGTAGTTTCATTTAGTTTGGAATGATTTTAAATAGTTTAACAATTTCAATTAGGCTCTATATGGTTAAGGGATTCCTAAGAAAAGGGGACGATATAGAGGAAACGATTGTTTTCTCATTTGTTTCGACTGAATTCTGAAAAAAATAAAACTAAAAAAACAGGAAAATCTACAAAATTCAGAAAATTAACATAAAATGAGTAAACAAATTCTCAATCACAAAGTCTTATGTTAGATAATCTAAGTATGACACACCCTATGTTCTAAAGCAGAAGACCTATGATTATAGCAACATAGTTGTTTCTAACCATAGACGGTCACAAAGTTGTCGATCGCGCGATCGCGTTTTTTCCAGCAGCGCAAGAAAGGATTGAGCCGTACCGCGATTGCGGGAATCAGGCTACAGTAAAATGGGAGTAATTTGTAAAATTTAAATTTATGCCCTCAAAACAAACTGGCGTGGACTGCTACTATTCTGCTTCTCCTCTGCTTCTTCACGCTTCTCTTCCATCTCACTCACCAGCCGTCCAAACGCCGCTGCCATTCATCCTCTACTTCTCTAAAGTCTTCTTATTAAGGATTATACTCTTTTCATATTTCAATTGAACAATTATGTTTTAGGGTTTTGTTAAATTGAATTGGGGCTTTTCTTTAATTCTTGATGTATTACTTCAATAGTTATTAATATGGTTTTATATTGTTAGATATGGATAATGAACTTTTGAATACGAAAAGGATTGTACCAAAGGGTTCTAATATTGATGCTGGATGGGAGTTTAATACCATGGTAGAGGAGGGTTATACAAGGTGGGTGTAACGTATGTATTGTGAGTTCATTAGCAACGGTGGTATTACTGGAGCTAAAGAACATCAAATTGGAAAGGCGGGAGAGGCAACTAAAGTGTCTAAGGACTCCGGAGCATGTGAAGGAGAAGTTGAAAGCGGCTATGGCTAAATAATTAAATCAAACATCATCATCATATAGGGAAGAAAACGATGATTTGTTGGAAAGTCAATAAATTCAAACTACAAAGTGAAAGGGAAAGAGAGCTATGTTCCTTTACAGCTACGAAGAGGCATACAAGCATGAAAGCTTTCTTGTATGAATCTCCGGAAGTAGCCATTAAAAGGAAGCACACAACCTTGAGTGCGCTTGAGAAAGAAAATCGAGAAAGAACTCTTGATTACGTAAGTATGTGGAAAACACAAAGTAACAATCTCGAGACTCAAGAACAAAAAATGAACTACCAAATTTCGAATCAGATAGCCAAACAACAGAAAATCAAGGAAAACGTTTATTTTCCTTCAACAGTTTCCAAAGGAGTTTGGTTTTCACCATTTTCTCTTACATTCCCCAAAATCGCTTAAATCATGCAAAGGCTTAGTTTCGGAATGGTTTCATCTAGTTTTGGGATTATTTCAAATAGTTTGACTTAGTTTTGGAAAGGTATAAATAGTTTTAGATAATTTCACTTAGTTTCGAAATGGTCTTAGATTGTTTCACATAGTTTCAAAACATATTCAGAATCATTTCAGATAGTTTCTGAATGGGTTTGCTTAGCTTCAAAGTTGTTTTAGATAGTTTTAATTTAATTCTTTAATAGTTTGAGATACTTTTAGATCGTTTCATTTAGTTTTAGAATGGTGCAGATAGTTCACATAGTTTTAGAATGATAAGTTTGTGTTAGGTTCACTTAGTTTCACATTTTATATGTTAGTTAGGCTCTGTTAGATTCAACTAAAAATCTTTGAACAGCACTAAACTTAATTAATCTGGACTGAACAGAACTTATTTGAATTACAAATTTCAACTACAAACCCAATCTGACCTGAATGGAAGAACTTAACAGGACTGAAATTAAGATGAACTGCTGAAGAGCCTTAGTGCATATAGTTAATATCTTATTAATTAGTCATTATTAGAACTAATGGATGTGAATAAAATATCGGGTAGATTACTGAATACCATCATAACTGTCCAATTACATTTCAGTCCCTGTTAATCAAACAATTATATCTAAGTCCCTGTTAGATTAAAAAAGATCTTGACTTTCGGCGAATTAAAAGCTGGAAAATTACTAAACTTTTTCAGGGGCCAAAAAACTTACTTTTTGGAACTTTTGAATAGGCCATAAATGAAGCTCTATGATGTGGAAATATTGTGAAAATTGTACACGGGAAGGCAATCAAAGATGTCAGATTTAAAAATAAAATTTTTATAGGTGATATTCATGATTTTTCAATTTTTGACCCCTCTAAAAAATTTATAAGTAAAATTTATGATTTTCAAGCTTTAACCTCTAGAACTCTCGAAATGGTTATGTATCTGAAATCTCATCCCCCGTAACTCTAATTCTTGGGTACGCCTCTGTAGACAAGACTTAATGAGTAACACATAATGTACGAAGCTACCTTAATTTGTCATTTTGCAAACTCAGGCCTCTTGCCTAATATATCATTGTTTTCTCATAGAGCACAAAAACACTAAAACAAGGTATAAAAGCCAAGACATCTTAAAATATCAACTTATATTTGGACAAGGGCTATTCCAGAATGGTTGCATACACACATAAATATAATTGAGTAATCATTTATGCACGATCATTGCTATATACTTTTCCCAGTTTGTAGACATGACAATAACAAATACAATCTCTACAGAAATCACAGGAAATTAGGAAAAAAGGGAAAAATAAGCTATATATAATACTATATATCCTTATCTAATAATTTATGCACAGTACAATTCAGAAACAGTAGAATAAAACTAAATTTAAGGGGTGAAAACCGGATATGGTAAAAAAGTAAACAATTACACCCTAGTTTGTTTAATTGGCATAACGCTATATTTGGATGCAAAAGTTGAAATAAGTTGGCCAACTAAATTTAAGCAGTTTGGACCCAAACGTAATTGTCTAACTAAGAGGGATGGGGATGAGAAGCGTGTATCCTTGAGGGTATCTAGATGTAATTGATCCTAAATTATCAAATCTAACGTAGCGAGAGTCTGGAGTTCACAAACACACTACTTCCTCAGTCCCGCCAAAACAATAAGTAAAAGCCAACAAGCAATATTGTGTCTAGATTTAGGAGTTATAAGGTGGTCCAGTGGTAGAGGAGATGGTGTGCTAGTAGGAGGTCTGAGGTTCGAGCCATGTCGAGCACAGGTTTAGGAGTTCATTAAAATATTGTGTCTAGCTTTGCCTTTTGTTTTGAATGAATGACAGGTTTTTCTCAAAAAATAAAACCACCCCGCCAGCAATGTATTATTCAAAATTATCACTAGCTAATTTTGTAGACTGAAAAGTTAAATAGGAAGCTTCGGACGGGACTCAAGAAGTAATTAGTAATGTCATAAACGTGATGGACTAAAGTGTAATATAAACTCGAAACTAATGTTATATTGTGATTTTCCCTACCTTCATAGTATATTTTAGTAAAACATAAGAGATAAGACTGTACTGTCCACCAGAAAAAAAAGTCATCCATTCTTAGGAGATCTCAAGAACAGAAAAAAGACGGAAATTGACGATGAAAGAGATGTAAACTACCAAAAGTTGATGAAAAACATTCTTCTTCCTTTTCTGGATGAACGCATAGATGGACAAAACCGGCAAGAGAGGCATGGCCCCCCTCAACAGTCACAGGGACCTCAGGCACTTCACAAAATCGGCCTTTTAGGTACAGTAAGTTATTGTTGTTTCTAGAAATTCTAGATTCAAATGTTCATCTTAATACTAAGGAGACAACGAAGCGCAGCTCAGTTGGTAAGACGCTTCAATTTCAACTAATAGGTCGAGAGTTCGAGTCACCCCTTTGCCTTTTCAAAAAAAAAAATCTTAATACTAAGGATTCCCTTAAGATATTTGCATCAGTAATTGCTGCAGAATCAGATGCATTATTAGCAGGAGCTCATCTTTGCAATTTGCACAAAATGATGCAACATAGCAGAGGACAAGCCGCCTGGTTTAAACAGACCTTGAAGAGCAGCAAATTAAACAAGACTGTTGCATAATTTTTCTGGTTGTACTTAGAATTTACGCAAAAAGCAATGGGACAGATAACAAGCAAAGCCGACAAGGTTTGAGTCCCATAGGTCGAAGAGTTAACTAACAATAATGTCATGATTTTTAGGGTCTCACACAGAATCTTAACAGGCTGGTAGCTAATAAATAGAGTAGAAAAGACGACAATTCATACACCTGGAAGGAAAAAAAAGGATAAAATGGCTACGAAATGGAGATTGAGATAATAATCTAACACAATTTGTAAAGGCTTTCTACCCTTTCATGTAAAATTCTTGCTTCCTATAACTAACTAATAAAAGTAGTCTGCCTGCAGTTATTATCCGAACTATCCAAAGTAATTGAAAAAAGGATCGACTAAAACAACCTCAAAATAACATTTGAATACGGAACCGACTACAATGACTTTCCACAAGTATATATAACATGAAAATATTTCAAAGTTACAATGTCGAATATATAACAAGAAAACTTTAGTTGTGCCAAAACAAGTCAAAGTTTCCACAAATAAAATAATTAGTTCGGCGATCTCATATGGATACATAATCTGGAAACTTTCTCTAGTTAAGCTTGGTTATGATAAACAAAAATGAAAATCAAATCCTACATTCCTACTGAAAAAAAAAAATGGTTAGTTACATAGTTTTTCTGGCATTTTGGGACGCACAAAACAAAGGTTGAGTGTTACCATATGGCCTTAGTTGTAACAATACTCCAGTACTAACTAACACTGCTAAATTTATGCCATAAAACTTACAACACTCTTAATTCTCTCCCGAACACCACAAACTAAAGAAACGCCTTACTTGCGCTTCAGACACCCTCAATGTTTATGATTAATCACACATTGGTAATGAGAGTATGACATGCATCAATAAAGAGTAAAGAGAATAAGCATAACGACTGACCTTTCTGTTTTTCCATATACTGCCAGCATCATACAGTAGCTGATGACACTTGGTTGTATACCCAACCCCTTAATTTCCTCAAACTGCTGCTCGCTCTCATCAACAAGGCCTGCAAAGCAGTACACACTCAAGACGGCCTCAAGCGTGTATTCATCTGGATTACATCGCACCTTTTCCATGTCCACATAAGCCTTTATGGCCTCCTCAAATTGACCTCCTTGCCTATATCCTTCAATTATGCCATTAAATGATTCTCGGTTTCTGGGAACACCTAAATTTTCCATTCTCGATAAAACTGCTTCATTTTCTTTATATAGTCCGCCATTTGCAAACGTATGTATCAGAGAATTGAAGGTCTCAATTGTTGGTCTGCTCCCAACCTCATTCATTGTATTAAACGCAACAAGAACCTCCTCATATAATGCACCCTGACCATATGCCTCTATAACCCCAGTGTATGCTTTGGAACTAGGTACTAATCCTTTCTGATGCATATGAAGCAGAATCCTCTTCACATCCCCATGAAGCCCTCCCTTTCCGCAAGCAAAAATTAATCCTTCATAGGTTTCCATATTAGGCTCCACATTCTCCTCCACCATATCATGAAACAATGTCACCACCTCCTTAAAATAGCCTCCTTCCCCAAACACATCAATCAGTATATTATACGTCTCAGCATCTGGCTCTGTGTTGCTGACCTTCATCTCAAGAAAAAGTTCCCTCACCTCATCATATCTCCCATTCTTACCAAACAAATTCAACAAAATACTGTATGTCCCAGCATTAGGGACACATCCTGCAGTCTGCATCTGCCTGAAGACTCCCATTGCGTCCTTAATATTCCCCGAGTGCGCGTATGCTTCCAACAACAGATTATAACCCATTATCTCTGGCAAATTCCCATCCTCTTCCATCTCCGCCAGCAACTCTGAAACCTTCTCCAATTTCCCCAATTTCCCAAATGTCTGGACCAAATAACTGTAGGTAGTAATATCTGGTAAAACACCACTCTCATTCATGGTCCTAAACACCATTTCAGCTTCATCACTCAACCCTCTATTTGAACAAGCGCTAAGCAACGTATTATAAGTGACTAAATCCGGCTGGATACCCTCATGCCGCATTTCTCCAAACAAACTCAGCAGTCCTTCCCACGAGTAACCCCCACGTGCACATGAATTGATAACAGTGTTATAAGTCAAAATATTTGGCAAAATCCTCTGCTTCTTCATCCTCTCAAGCAAATCCATAGCAGTCTCATACTGACCGTTCCTACCATACGCATTTATAATAGCAGTGTATGAAAGCACAGTTCTAGGGGTTGAGAGGCTCGCCATTTCATCGAATATCTCTGCTGACTTATCCAACAACCCCTCCCGGCCTAGAATACCAATCATAATAGAGTAAATGTGCTCATTCGGCTTGCACCAGACCTGCCGCTGCATATACTTGAACAGGCGGAGTGACCGCTGCCAATCGCCACGGGTAGCGAATTCCTTAAAGACCTGATACCAAACAGCTACAAATTAATCAAAAATTGAACAAACATAAAATGAATTCGTTACAGAAGTTGTAAACAACAAAATTAAAATCCAACGAAAATTAAAATTACCAAATTACAAAAGAAAATGAAATTCTAAGTAACAATTTCATGAATACCAAGGAAAAATCAGAGAGTGAGAGCTTGTTTTTGAAGGTGTCGAGGCATCGAGCAATGCTTCCACGTGGAGGGAGGCTAGAGAGCTTATTGATTAGGGTCTCAACTTCGTAGCTGAACCTGCCTTTCTCAACTGTAACACTAGGGTTTCCGAGGAAGAGCTCTTTGGTTTTGGCTCTGGAGACAATTCGGAGAGCTTGGCGGTGGCGGCAGTGGAGCAATGTGGGGAGGACGAGGGTGGTCGGGTAATTTGGGGTGGGGATAGGAGAGAGGAATTGGTTGTGATAGGAGTAGTAAAGGTGTGTTGTTTTCAACATTATTTATGCTGCTGTTTCTTCTTCACATGTGAAGTAGCTATATGAGCGAGCAGCTATGGCGAAAAGGTTGTTGATAGATGAGGTTAACCAGTTGGTCTGTAGCTGTGATAATGGAGGTTTTAGAGACACAGGAGGAAACCCAGGAGTGAAGACGACACGTACGATTTTCGCATTTGAAGATAAACCTCACTGATAAAAGCTTTTCAAAAATACTACTACTACTCCTGCTTACCCAAATTAGATATGGACCGTTTAATGTTTTTAATTAGATTAATTAATCATATTCTTAACACGATTCAACTTAAATTCAGATTAATTAAGTTTAGGTCCGTTCAATTGAGTTACATTTGTAGTCGAACTTTATACTTTAAATAAGTTCAGTTTAATTTAGATTTGCGTAGTCAAAAATTATACTTGAAATAAATTCAATTCAAGTTTATTCAGTTCAGAGATGTTTAGATAAATTGAACATAATTAAGTGTAAGTTTTGTTTATAAAGTACGCGAACATTCAGCCAATTATGTTTTAAAGTAGACTATCAAAATTTTTTATGATCCTCCGACTCTTAAAAAAAAATATTTGTTTCACAAAATACTTTCCCTTGAATATTTAGATGAACATCTATTGTTTCTCACTAAAGGATGGGTGCGGGACGAGTTACTCGCTAATTTCGGGTTTTATAAAATGCATCGCAGTCCCAATCCTATATTTATTGGGTCTCCACAATCAGGTTCCCATAAAATATCGGATCCATAAGATTACCCTATCAAGTAGTTATTTTTATTATTTATTTTATAACGAATTTAAATAATTTATCGGCTAGTTATTTTTATGATTTATATATAATACTATGAAACAATTATTATTTGGAAATGTTGAGTCAATTAGTATATGGAAGAGGGTTGATTTTGACTACAGTAATCTTTAAATAGACTAATTAAGCAACGTCATCATCATGAAACTTTTGTTACTGATATTTTTGTTTTTTCAACGCAAAAATTATATTTATTTATTAATAAGAGCATAAGTTAATGTTCAGGAGCAATTACATAAACCAAACAAGGCAATAAAGACTTGACCAGATCTAAACCGTGCTTCCACCTAAATCCTGAACCCAAATGACAACATCGTAATCTCCGAATAAAAACCCCGAAACTTTTGTTACTGGCAATGGTGAGTAAATAGATAAAATATATGATTGAATATAAACGGTTCCTTATAACTTGGAGGACGACGACACAACACTGAAAGCATTAAAATAAGGACGTAAAAATACTATTCGAGTTACCGTCGGGTTTCGGTATTAAATTGTTTGATCTCGAACCCAACCTGCACATTTCATAAGATACTTGGGTATTTGTTATAATTCGGGTGCAATCCCATAATACCCAACCTTATCGGGATTTTTTATATTAGGGTCAGGACGGGATTGGGATTACCCGAACCCTTTGCCCGCCCCTAGTCTCACTCTCACGGGATCTCTATCTAGACCTAGTTCTAGACACTAACTTGTTGGTAAAGAAGTACTTAGGTCAATTTGAAGTTGTGTCAATATTGAAGAGGTATTTCTAGCACCTAGATATTTTAGTATAAGTGGAAACAGACATTAAGATGGCCATGCATCATAAGGGACTTCTCTTCCTGGTCATAGAACCCTACCATGGTGATGGTGAGTGGAATTATATATGATAATATGATGTGATACTTCTGCGAAATTAGGAGTTCTAGTTATGATAAAATCCATCATTCACAAAAAGGTTGTAAGAACCAGAATGATCGATAACATTGTTGCAATCCTCCACTTTCGAAGCATCAACACAAATGACGTTAGTGTCATAAGCACTGAGTCACCGAGCTATCAACTACTTCCTCGAGGCTTCTCTTTTCTTGTAGCAAGAGCCAAGCATGTGCCTCTTTTGATATGCTCAAACTGTAACATGAACCATATCTCACTCGGACATTTAATCAAACATCTAAAACACAAATTATCGGTAACTAAGATTTGAAGTTATCATCAAACCTCTTGTCCATCATGTGGTTGTTGTTAAACAACACGAGAAATATTCAAACATTGTTTTTAAGGCTAGCAGCAGTAGTTATTTTTTTTTTTTTTTGAGATATACTATTACAATTACAATCGTTTACAAATTCTAATCAATATACTAGCGGCAGTAGTTATGGAGCACATTGAAAATTTTATGCAACGTCCATATGCTCTTAATTAATAAACCATTTTCTTTTCAGGCAAAATAAAGTACTTTTCTAATTAATGAATGTTCAAATTATAAATATATAAGATTGTTAACTTTAAAGTTCGTGAATAATAATTAGAGTTTAGTTGACGAAAAAAATTGTACTTCTTACGTCACAATCTTATTTTCTTACTTTTTGTTTTATTTAATCACAATTTCATATTAAATCCATTAGATACAAACTCTCTCATACTTTATTCACCATGGATTATACTTCCTGTCGTCTTCTCGTAAGCTTCTCATATTGCCATTCGGGTGTCCCTTTTAAAGCTTCCAATTTTCATTTTGTACGATACACGGCCGGTCACGTTCGGCTTAAAATTATCGTTTTGATTTTGGAGCATAAACGGTAT
>JAYMSL010003168.1:0-12876 GCA_036897195.1 Plantago coronopus | reverse complement strand
CGCACGAGCCAGGTAGCAAGGCACTTGTCATGAAACTCATGATTGCAGTCTAAGAGTGCAACCTTCTTCTGCTCTTCTAAATGTTCATGGCATACCGCACACATCTCTTGCTCCTTGTTTTCTCCAAAGGGTTGTGGATTTCTCGTTTGCAAGAGCGCATAGATCCGTGCTTCCTCTTGCTCAGTGCTTGGAACAGGTGTTGGGGGTGCATTCGAACCCCGGAGATGGGGAGCAATAGAGTTCAAAACAATGGGAGGAGCGACCCCATAAGATGTCTGCCTTCCATTATAGCTATGAATGAGATCGGATGTTGATATACTTTGTATCTGAAAAGGACGAGAAGAGCTATTAGGGACATGAGGAGCATGGTTTTGGTTTGATGAAGACATGATTATCGCAAAGTCAATGTTTTCGGACGAAGAGATTATCGCAAACTCAAATGTTTTTTGATGAAGAGAAGTGGATAACAACTATAGTATATATAAGCTAGAGCACTAGTTTAAGGTTTGGTAAACAATTTATTAATGAAACAACTAGTTTTCTTTATTAGGAAAATAACTTATTAATTTACTCCTTTTATGAATACAATTATTATTTCCCAAACATATGTACTCACCCACCAAGTTTTCTTTGATTGTATTTGAAATTTGAAATCTGCTTTTTTGTGGGAATTTGTTTAATTATAAGTGAGTAATAACACTACGTACTTAGTCATCTTTTCTTGGATTTCACTTGTATTGCATTAAAGATCCTACTTTCTTTGCAGAGGTTACTGGGATTCCAAAATCACAATGTTGAAACAAGTCTAAAATAAAAAATTAATAATAAGTTAAAACAAGTTACGTTCAAACCCTTAAAACCCTCATCAAAAGACATAAAAGAGCACATATTTGAAATACCTTCAATCAATCTTTGAGCTAAACGATTCATCTTTCGAGCAAATTTTCCACAAACATAAACTCATTTACCAAATTAACATATAAATAATTAAAGCATATTATATGTCACAACGAATCAATCTCGAACTCGTTAAAAAAAATAGCGAATCTATTATATAGCAATATAGCACGTTCCCAAAACCCCCCACAAAAGGACCAAACAAAGTACGTAAAGAAGTTTAAGTCCAACACAAGTTAGGAAAGTCATTGCCTAGGGTAGCTAGGACTTAGTGTGATTGCACAATGTTGTTTTACCAACACAATAGTCTTATAAGTACCAATTTGTTTAGTCCACTGGCAAGGCCCAAGTCAAACTGAAGGCCCAAATTCGTCTTTGTTGGACAACACAACTACCCTATATGGGTGATTCACTTAGTCTAGTGCGAGGCCCAAGTCAAGCCGTAGGCCCAAGCTCGTCGAATCTGCTAGGGCAACACAATAGTCCTATAAATAACCTACACCCACACTATCAAGGTACACAATCTCATACATTCACCCCCAAATTACATTCAAGCATTTGAGAATTGGTTTTGACCAAAGACTCTAACTAGCTATCAAGGTATTTTTTTCGTCTTAAATTATATTTTGATTTCAATCTGAGCAAGATTATTTTGTCTAGAATTACATTTTAATCTAGATCTTCCTCAAGACTCATTGGTAGAAGTACATCCATGATAAAATTGAGTCAAATTGCAGGTACTCTCGGAAATAATCCAGATCTAAACCCCAGGCCGCCCGATCTCGATCGATCCTCTAGATCCTCAAAATGTCAAGGTACACTCGTAAGCTAATTCAAATCGATGTTACGCAGCAAACAGAGACTAGATCTATTTTTGTATCAAATTGTTATTCTTGAAAATTAAATGGTAAACTAACTCATTGTATGTATTAGAAATCCGAGCAAGTCTTTGTACTAGAACATTCGTGTTGTTGTAAACATAGATATATATGTATCCTGAATTACATATAGTATATTTCTAATTCAAAGGTAGTCTAATAAAGAATAATTTGGGTAGATATATCCAATTCTATTTATAAAGACCCCAATTTCAAATTCTAAGAGCATTTATGTCAATTTTCCTAAAATACTCCTTAAAACTTCTATTGACTCTCTCCTTAAAAATATTTTGACATGTATTCAGTAATGAAATAAAATCATATTTTGTTTTTATATATAAATTTAAAAAAAATAATAAATGGCTTGACAATTAATACACTAAAATTAATTTAGAGAATGCTTAAATCTGAGCATGTGGAAATAAATTCTCTTTTCCTTTGAGCCTATCAAATTAAGGGAACATGTTGTATTGCATTTTTTCACTTTTCCATTTTTTTTATCAATATTTAACCATAAAATAAATCTTAGGTGGAGTGTAATTAGTGCTTAAAACCCTCTAAATTCAAAATGAAAAATATACATTTTCAAAAATCCCAAAAACCCTCCAAATTCAAGATGAAAATCTAAATTTCCAAAATCCCTCAAGATTCTTCTATACTATTCAAAAGTCTGATCAAACACGAACCTTGTAGTCCCGGAGATCATTTCCCAGAAAGTCAGACAGTGTTACCGATTGATTCAGTTTCAATTGAGAACGAGAGCTTACCTGCTGAGAAGAAGAATGACAATGGTGAGGCTTCCAAAGAGAGTGAACCGGCCAAGTTGGAGGGGATTGTCCTTCCTGAGGCGAAGAAGAGGACCAAATTGGTTGGAGTTCGTGTCAACAATGGTCGAGTTTACGATTCCGAAAATGGCAGAACTTGCCATCAGGTATATATCTTATTTATTTGAAAGAGTTTCTCTAGCATTATTCTAGTTGGTTTTATGTATGTATTGGTTTTCGTTGTTTGTATGGAGTTTTATCATGCTAGGTTTAGGTTTGAATTGCTTGGTTTTTTTATACATTTATCTAATTAGTTTATTTGGATTAGAATGAATGAGTGGATCTAAATCATGTTTACCATATTAAGAATTTAATTTGTATCCCCCCGTTTCAGTTTGTTCCTTAGTTTATGGAGTACATAGGGGTTGAATTGGAATTCTGATGGTGTGAAGGGTTCTGAACTTACTAGAGGCATCATTTATGCTACATACTGTATGTTCATGTGAGGGTACATTTTACATTTGGTAACATAAGATTTTTTTTAGCTGAGCGTAAATTAGTGTTGCTTACTTTACGACATTGAGACATTGTTATCTAAATTGGTAAATATGTTTTGTTCTTTATTTTTGTTTTTGTTTTACGTGCATGAGTTCCACACATGAAAGTGTGTGGATATAAATGTTTCGTGGTGGGGGGAGGGTCATATTTGAAAGCTGAAAATGCTCCTTTTTTCGAATCTAAACTCAATAATGTAGTAAAGCATATGGTATTTTTTTCTCTAATTGACAAAGTACTTAATTTATTATATATATAACGTTCGTCCAATTATCTAAAAAATTAGCCCATCCATTTAGTGGAAACGATGTATTTCAAATTTTATTCAATGTTGAAGTGATGTCTATCTACAAGTCTCTGTCCATGACACTTTTTCTTTTACCATCCCGTGTACTTTCTATCATATTTGTGCCAACATGTTTAGGCTATATATATGTTTTGAATGACAACTCTGATCGGCCTAAGTTCTAAATTTCATTGTGTAGTTGATTTATTATTGTCATCTTCCATGATCATCAGGACATGGATTACAACTGCCCATTACATTTTGTAACATGTTACTTTTTTTATGATTATTGCGTGATTAAATTGACCAAATTTGAACTAATAATTTCTGACACTGGAATTTTATGTCTGTAAGTGTCGCCAGAAGACTAGAGATGTCACATCAGTTTGCAAGAATCAGAGGAATGGCAAACCGTGTAATATTATGTTGTGTCATAAATGCCTTTTGAACAGGTTCTTGTAGTATTTTTCCTTTATTATTCAATGTTTATTGTAGAAATACCTTGGTGTAACTTGTAATCAAGAAAACAATCTAGTTATAACTTACTTATGGCTCATCTCAAAATTAGGTACGGGGAGAAGGCAGAAGAAGTGGCTTCTCTTGGTGACTGGAGTTGTCCCAAGTGTCGAGGGATTTGCAACTGCAGTGTATGCATGTAAGTGTTCTAATTTCTAACCCATTTTGGAATCGATCTCTATTATTTTTTTCGTAACAAAATTGTCTATACTTCATCTTACAGGAAGAAAAAAGGTCATCAGCCTACTGGAAAACTTTGCAAGAAGGCCAAGGCAACTGGTTATGCATCTGTTTCTGAGATGCTTCTTAAAGAAGAGGAACAATCTAACCTTGGAAATTCTACCCCAGGCACAACCGACTTGCCCACAACGGTAACTGAATAAGTTTACTTGAATAGTGTTATGCATTTATTATAGCTATCTGCGATCATAATCTGATCAATTTAATAGGAAACTTTGGCTTCACACAACAAGACCAGAAATGATAATTCTCTTGATGAGGAAGCCGGTGCAGCTTTACCTGATACCAAGGTGTTTAAAAGGGAAGTGACTGGCAAGAGAAAGGCAGAGGGTGGAGAATCCACGGCTTTTGATACAGTTAATGAAGCCAGTGTTGGTTCTCATGCCGAGGTTCTGCTGCCTCTCGGTAAAGAGTTGACAACCGTGTGTGGAATTGAGGTGCATGCACAAGACCTCGGTAACGCCATGCAGTTCTCTGAATTTTGTGCAGTTTTCGGAGAGGCAAGTGAATTAAAGATATATGTTGTTTAGTTTTAACTATATTTTAATTAATTCAGACTATCAGCACTTTACGCAACCTTGTGTAATATCTAGCGCAAATGTGTATGTTTAAGAATCTACCTCCAATTAATGCCATCCACTTTTCTTCATGTTTTCCTTGTCTTTTTTGAACTTCGGTTGACAGGTTCTTAGTGTCAAGAAGGGATGTGCAGAGCATGTTCTACAAGACATATTTCAGGGGCAATCTGGACACATCGAAAATTTTTCCACAACTGTCCAGTTCCATATTGATATGTTATCGATCATCAAAGAAGAACAGGGAGAAAGGTACCAGGGACTTCCTCAATTTGCAAGTGAGTTTTCACCTCTAACACTTAGATTAATCCTTTTCATTTCGAATGCAGTTGTGCGGAATTGACCATGCATGGAAAAACCTCATGGTTCAACGTGCTTAAAGAATGCTTGTCTGGTTCTCAAGAGGTTATTAAAACACATGGGCTGGAAGGTTTAGATGGCATGGCTGCTTATGAAACTTTAGATGCTTCACAGAAACTCAGGCTCTTAAATGTTTTGTGTGATGAAGTTCTTGGCTTAGAGTAAGGACCTCTATAACTTTGAAGTTATTTCACATGTCCCTGTTTTTCCCTTGTTGGAATATCACCTTCACGTTTTTAATTTCTTTATTATTTTCATGTGTAGAAAGGTCAGGAATTTTATTGAAAAACAAATTCAAGAGTTTGTTGGTAGTGTCAAGGAAGCCAAAGAAAAGCTCAAGGTTGCGAAAAATGAGGTAAAATTATCATCTTGCGAAGCGATATTTCTGCTAGATTGTTGCTTCTTATGGAGCTTAATGCTTTTGACTTACTATAAACTATACTTAATTATGCAGGAGAAAAATTTGAAGACTCGACATGGAAAGGATATTACTGCAGCTGTTGAGGCTAACAATGGTGCTCCTCTTTCAACTGCGCAATATGAAGCCATTGTCTCGTGTTTGAAGCCTGAGATGGAGACAGCTCACGACAAGGTCCTCGAGGCAAATCGCCTTATTCAGAAGCGTAAGCTCCAATATACTAATTTGCAGACCAAATTATGAGTTCAAGAATTATTTTATCATTGATTGATGTTGGGCCACCCTCCATTAGCAGATACATGGTAGATGTTGACTTCTCAATATAAACATATCACAAACCTTGACAACTCTGGCTTATCCAACGTGATTCACTTTGTATTGCAGATAGGCAATATCCAGATGCTGTGAGATCCGAGACAATGCTCATCGACCAGGGTCAAGCATACTGGAAACTGAACACTTCCGGAAAAGCAAATATATTATGCCAAAGTGAGTTTCTTTGCATCATTTTCTTTTATTTATTTCCCTTTGTGTCAAGTATCATCTTCACCTTATTCCTATTTTAAATACCAGGGATCGGGAAGTGTGATGGTACTGATGCTCGGAATGAGGAATGGTTGGGGATAGATACCGAAGGGGCAGGAACGATAATAGAGAAGCATGCACATTTCTTACGGTATGAGCTTTTTCTTAGAGAAGTGACAACCCCATCACACATAGGTTCAATGCATTATCGACAAATCACAAGTTTAATAATTCTTGGGTTTTGGTAGGAATGTATGTAATGAAAGTTCCGAAAGTGGATACTGAATATATGGCCTTAGCCTAGTTACTTTTATATATCCCTTTTTTGGTAATTTTCAAGTATAATTTTGTTGATCCCATGTGACTTTTTGATGACAGGGCAACTAGGAAAGCTGAAGAGAGAGCCCAGAAGAAAGCCAGGAGAGAGCCTAAAAGAAGAAAAGAGGCTGATTTTGTTGATTTTCCTTAATAATAGCGCCTCAAATATCTGGAACTGGGAGGGGGGGAAGCTGAATAGAGAGCTCTGAGAAAATCCATGAAAGAGCATCGAACTAAAGAAGAGGTCGGTTCTAATGGTTGCCTCAAATCACTTGAAATGGAAGTGAAAGCCGGAGAGAAGATCCCTGAGAAAATCAATTAAAGAGCATCGAAGCAGGGAAGAGGTCGGTCTAGAGGTCGGTCTATTGATACACCTGAATGATTGCCTCAAATCTCTAGAACTGGGAAAGTATAGGCTTCTTGATGTTGTATAGATAGATGGTTGGCTATACTCGCATTACATATGAGCCCAATTTACTTGTAAATTATTCTTTAAACATATATAATGGATTTTATATCATGAAATTCCAATTGGAAAGCCTCTTTCGAATCCATCTCAATTACAATTTGTGGGCTTTCCCAACAATTATATCATATTATTCTTCTATCCCTGGCAATTTTCATCCCGTTTTGTAGGTCTTCAATTTCTATCCTTAGCACAAAATGCTTTATGTATTTCCGATTGAATAACAATACCAAGGGTTGTGGTTGAGTAGAGTGCCTCATTCTGTGTCTTAAATTTCTTTGCAATCAAGTCTATTCGGGACTGTGGTGAACACCGGGAGATGTTCAGGTGAAAACAGCTACCCGCAATCTTCTAGGGTTATCATGCAGTGGTGCAATATATGTAAAAAAAAATCATGTCGACTCGCATTATATATGCACATTTAGCGCAATCCGAATGTTGTCGCATTGTACACAAATGGTTTGTAGCTAATCTGTTTAATATGCTAGCCAAATAAAATGCAAACTTGTTATTGCACTTGAATTTCCAATTCCATGGATCTTGGTTTGTTTTGGCATCAACTCTGTAGTACTTGTGTATAGCGCTTTGAAACATAAATTGTAGTCATGTTTGATCCTAGCTACCACACTAGCTAGTGTAACAATTTAAGAAATGTCATTAAAGGTAATCTATCAAAATGTTATTAATTTAATAAATGAGTTAGTCTCTGATGTGACCATCTCTTAAAAAGATCAATACATTTCATATGTCACCAATAATTATTACGCATTCTACACCAAAGCATTCAATCGAAACATTACACATGTTACACGAAATTATTATTCAGTTCACATATTTAATTTTCCATCATATTCTCTCATTCTTAGCTCCCGAAACATTACACATGCTAGAAATAAACATCCCAAACATTAGACATTATCCATTAAAACATTAGACTGTTTTATAAATCATACATTATATATCCTCCATAAAAAAAATCAGATTGCTTATAAACTAAAACATTACACATGCAAACCAAAACATTGAACATCCACCATCAAAACACTAGACATCATTAGCTAAACACATGATATTAGTCTCTTTTGAACATTTTTGACTAGTGGTCTCTCCTGAGACTTTGTAATAATAAATTCCCAAATTAATATGTTCATCTTGTTGGGCCCACCTGATAAAATGCTCTACTTAAGAGTTGTCGACCCTATAGCCACTTCACATCTCTCTACACCATAAATTATATTTGCATTCTGAATATACATTAACCATGTCAGACTATATAGTTGGGTATTTTACTCGTCCATATTTGTATAAGAACGATTTTAGTAGTCTTCTTTAAGCTAACGAATTCTAGTCTTCCTTCATTCTCATTCTACTATCAAACATTCATAGCTTTGCAGTGAGCTTGGTTGATTATGTTCTACTTTACTCGAGCTACTATCTATATTTCTTCAAATTAACTTGAAATTGGTAATTTAGTCATTTCACTAGCAGTTGGTGGGTGAATTCCCCTAAAAACCTTAACTCGTGTTCCACCGCCAAGCAGATGAAGAAGGTTGAGGCCTCAATGGAGAATCAAGTCACCGATTCAGATGGAATTCGTCGGATTTACGATTCAACAAATTGAAAAACTTGTTACCATGTATATTCTTCTCACCGGAGACTCGAGAGAGTAGTTTTATAACGTTTTGCATGTTATTTCGATATAGCGTTAGGTGTTGAGTTTGTGATGTGCGTTAGTTCTTGAAAGTGTAAGGTTTATGTTGTATTGGGATATTATTATGATATTATAACGACTTAAACCAAAACTTGAAACAAAGGTACGTAATTTGAAACTAAATTCACTTAACTGATAAATGATAAAGAAAAAAGCTTAATACAAATAACCAATAATCCGGGACCACGTCTTATGCAAAGAAGATATCTATATATCGATCTATATGTTGACGGGTGCTCTACAAAGTGGACATAACTTCTTGCGTACGAGCCAGGTTGCAAGGCACTTGTCATGAAACTCATGCTTGCAGTCTAAGAGTGCAACCTTCTTCTGCTCTTCTAAATGTTCATGACACACCGCACACATATCTTGCTCCTTGTTTTCTCCAAAGGGTTGTGGATTTCTCATTTGCAAGAGCGCACAAATCCGTGCTTCCTCTTGCTCAGTGCTTGGAACAGGTGTTGGGGGTGCATTCGAACATCAGAGATGGGGAGCAGTAGAGTTCAAAACAATGGGAGGAGCGACCCCATAAGATGTCTGCCTTCCATTGTAGCTATGAATGAGATCGAATGCTGATATACTTTGGATCGGAACAGGACGAGAAGAGTTGTTAGGGACATGAGGAGCATGGTTTTGGTTTGATGAAGACATGATTATCGCGAACTCAATGTTTTCTGGTGAAGAGATTATCGCAGACTCGAATGTGTTTTGATGAATAAGAGAAGTGGATAACAACTATATTATATATAAGCTAGAGCACTTGTTTAAGGTTTGGTAAACAATCTATTAATGAAACAACTAGTTTCTATATTAGGAAAATAACTTATTAATTTACTCCTTTTATGAATACAATTATTATTTCCCAAAAATATGTACTCACCCACAAAGTTTTCTTTCATTGTATTTGAAATTTGAAATCTGCTTTTTTGTGGGAATTTGTTTAATTATAAGTGAGTCATAGCACTGCGTACTTAGGCATCTTTTCTTGGGTTTCACTTGTATTGCATTAAAGATCCTACTTTATTTGCAGAGGTGACTGGGATTCCAAAATCATAATGTAAATATTATAATTCAAAACACCATATTATGGAATTTTCCACGAGAAATCCAAAAACTGAAATTTTAAAGGGAGGAAGCATACTCAAATCCATTTGATAGATATTTCAAGAGCACTACTCACTGGATCTGACAATACTAAAATCTTGGGGTGTGTTAAGTTGCAGCAAAACTTTTACACGCATATGACTCACTCTTTCACGCCCCCTCCCTTTTCACTATATCTCGCGCAAATAATTCCATAAAAAGTAAGACAATTTTAAGAAATCTACTTTTGTTTCCGAAAAAAAAGAAAAGAAAGAAAGAGTATCTTGGCTGCTTCCATGAACTTAAGTCGTACAAATACCAATTCACTCAGTCTAGCATAAGGTCCAAGTCAAGCCGCAAAACGCCAAGTTCGTCGAATCTCTCTAGGGTAGCACAATAGTCCTATAAATACTATACATCCACACTATCAAGGTACACACTCTCGATACATTCGCCTCAAATTACATAGAATCCTTCAAGCATTTGAGCATTGGTCTAAGCAAATACTCAAACTTTCAAAGGTAAATATTCAACTTTATAGGCTATCGGGCAGTGACGCAAGATATGTAGAACAGTTTCATCTGTAGACTCGCATTGTACACAATTAGCGCAATGCGAACAGTTTTGCACTATATATACAGATGGTTTGTAGCTGATTTGTTTTGAGATGCTACCAAATATAATTCTTGAACTTCTGATTGCAATTTAATTTCCAAATCCATTGTGGATCTTGGTCTGTTGTGGCATGGATTGTTGTCACTGTGTATTACTTATTGCGCTTTGAGAAGTAAATTGCTCGTTTGGGGTCTCACTTTGGATATGTCTTTCTCCATTGATAGCAAAAAATGATGCTTGTGTTTATCGATGGCAATCAAATGGTATAAACACTTAATAAAATGCTCTACTTATCAATTGTCAACCTTTTAGCCACTTCATGTGCTTCCACACCAGAAATTATATTTGCATTCCCAATATTCATTAAGCATGTCAGACTAAATGGTTCGATTCATATTTTATTGATCCTGATTTTCATAAGAACGACTTTAACAATTTTCCTTATGCTAACGAATCCTAGTCTTCCTTCTCTCTCATTCTCCTATCGAACATTCATGGTTTTATTTCCAGTGAGCTTGCTTGATTCTGTTCTACTTTGCCCGAGCTACTAATTATATTCTTCGATGAACTCGAAATTGGTAATTTAACCATTTCATTGGGCAGTTGGCGGGTGAATTTCCTTCACAACCATATCGTAATGGCGGTTGACTCGTGTTCCGCCGCCAATCAGATAAAGAAGCGGTTGATGCCTCTGGAGAGAATCAGGTCATCGACTCCGATGATATTCGCTGAATTTATAATTCGACAAATGAAAAACTTCAATTTTCTTATCGTCTTTATCTTGTTTACTATATGGTTTGTATGCATCGTAGAAAAAGAGGATACTTAAGTTTGTTTAAGTAGCATACATATAACCCTTTAATAATAAGTTGTCTCAAGCCTATGATGTAAAGGTGGTATCAAGTTTTATCTTGTTCAAGTCTTTTGTATTGTATATAGTTTAGGTTTGAATGTAGGTTGATGGAAGAAGACTGCATCAGACTGAAGTTGATGGATCAGGCTGAATCGAAGATACATGAGACTGAGACTGAAGATGCTATAAGGGTGAAGATAGTCCATCAGGTTGACTTAGGTATTTTCAACATTATATTAGACTGACGGATTGACTTCAAAGGGTAAGGGGTCTATGTCTGATTAGGATTCTGGAGTGATTTAGTGGTTGGTGACTAATCTGACATCATTATACAAGTGGGTCCCAGCTCTCTGCAATAAGGTTGTCCTCTACTACAACTCGTCACATCACACCAAAAAGATATATAGGACATGTACAATAGGCATTGAATTTGAAGTGTATACCGAGCATTTAATTTGTCTAACATACACATTTGAATTCCTACCTACCGTGATGGATTCATTAATTTGAAGAAATATTGATAATTCTCACGCATACAAGCAAAGCGAAACAAGACTCCAGGGCCAAACCGCTAAACTCGTTTATACTTAGCTCCAAATTTTTAGTTAAGAATATCATCCTTGTAACACCCGTCTTTACTCTCACCGAGTAGAACACACACCCTGATTAATCTAGGCGACCATTACTAGTGTATAAATCAACGGATAACTTAGAACTTTATTGAAGTGAAAGAGGTCGTGATAACTATAACTTGTTAGTTTGACAAGTGAAAGATACAGTGGAGAGCCAGAGTAGCTTCTAGGTTTATTGAAGTAAAAAATCTAAGTGTTATTCTTGAGGTAGCATAGGTTTGCTGTAATTTATTTGAGACGAAATTTATTGTATTGTTGTAAGTTGTTGTTGTAATCCAACAAGTATAGTGAATTTCAGGCTGGGGTTGAAGTAGACTAGTGGACGAATTACACCATTCTTTGAAACCACTATAAGTTGATGTGTTCATATTTTCTGAGTAAGAAAGTGTACACAAAGCACAAGTCCACAGATCGATTTCAGAAAGCTCTTTTGATAACTTGCTAAACCAATCAGTCTGGTATAACAGTTCTTTGCATAACTCGTGTGAGAGCATGTAAAGCTCTTTGCATGTCATTTTGCGAATAGTTTTTACCTCACTTTGAGGGACCAACATAAGGCCGAAATCAACCATCATACTCGAAAACTTATTGGTATGCGAATGGAGATGATATACATATGATAGAGGTTGATGCATAGAGAAATAATGTAATCTAGTATAGTAAGTAAAGAGTTGTAAGGGTATATTTTTTAATTTACAAAAAGAACCAAAATGCAATTGGTTGGTAGTGTTGTGATTTTGTTTTGTGTGGCACGGACTTTTCGTGAATTTGAAGCCCAAAATCATCACTGGGTTGTAATTTTACCCGAATAAGGAAATTTATGTTCAATACAAAGTATGCATAGCAAGATTCGGGCCGAGCTGAAGGCCCAAATCCTTGAATATTGCTAGGGTAACACTACAATCACATATATACCAATTCGCTGAGCCCAACACAACATCAAAGCCAAGTCAAATAGATAACTCAAAAGTACCAAATGATGCTAGGGCAACACAATAATCATATACTTTACATACCATTTATCTACGTTATCAAGACAATCGATTTTCTCGCTTCAAATTACATTAATTCATCATATATTTCGAATTTACAAGTACCATATAAGTCGATCGGATTTTAAATGTAGTTCTTTGAGACGATCCGACCTAAACCTTAGACTCGAGGACTCGATACATGACTTATGT
>JAYMSL010003167.1:0-12877 GCA_036897195.1 Plantago coronopus | reverse complement strand
CGAACAATATGGTATATTAAAACACTAAAAACGAGGACAAAGAGCAATAAAAGCTAGGCAAAGAGACCCGAATAACATGTCGTAAACTCGTGTCATCACTTGTCATTACCTGTTAAGGATAAGGATGGTGGCAAATCTCTTCTGGAAGGATCAGAAGAAGAGCAGGAATTGCAGGTGCCAATGAAGACGTGTATAAGTCCAGAAAGTGCAGCTGGTTATATTGATGTTCATACTAGTAGAATTGTACAAGAAAATAGCAATTATCTCAGTGGAGGATGTGTAGGCCATAAACAAAAATATGGTGATGCTGATACAGAAAATGTTTTGCTTGCATCACAACTGGCTGCAGAAAGAGCAATTGTAAGTACCCTTC
This sequence comes from Plantago coronopus, assembly GCA_036897195.1. Classification (NCBI taxonomy): domain Eukaryota; kingdom Viridiplantae; phylum Streptophyta; class Magnoliopsida; order Lamiales; family Plantaginaceae; genus Plantago; species Plantago coronopus. The sequence continues at coordinate 12,504 of JAYMSL010003167.1, read as the reverse complement.
AAGCCGAACTACTGCATTGGAAGGACCTGTCAAAAAGCATGCAAATGGCAATAAAGATAAGCCACCGTCTGATAGAAAATAGCAAGGGATTTCCAACAGGGCCGCCTGGATCTCCTGACTCTATAGCTAAGTTTAGGAGGTTGCTTGACGAATCTGAAATCATCCGTAGATCTCTCACAGAACATGCGCAGCGGGCTGAGAAGCAGAAAAAGTTTGCAGAAGATTATGAGTTTGCAGCAAAACAACAACTTGAAGAGGAGAAGAAGTTAGTGGCTAAATTAATTGATGAGAACAAGGCATTGCGTGATCGTGAGGCTTTACAGGCCGCACAACTGAAGAGTGTTATGGATGAGAAAGAGAGGTTGCAGAAAGAATTGGATGGATGGGTTGAGGGTTTAGCAGCAGTGGACAGAGAGATTGAGAGTGGTCGGAAGGCCAAGGTTGAGAGCTTATTTCCTGACGATGGAAAGGGTACTAGTACCTATGATCCTGGCCAATCATCATATGTTCCACAGGATACTGCGCAGGCTATGTATACTCCTGTGAGGCCTTCAAACTTGTACAACTTAATGTCTCCTTCAAGCTCTGACGCTCAAGGATCACCCTTGTCTTCAGGGAAACCACCATTGCATCCAAAGTCAGTTAGGATAGGTAATGTTTCTGGCATTCAGTATCCAACAACAACCAGGTGACACAGAAAGGACTGCAAATTGGGAGCTCGATAACTGGGATTCAGTCTCCAAATACAAACCACTTGTCACCGAAAGGACTGCAAATCGGAAGTTCTAGGCAAAATGTTCCAAATAACTTTATAACTCTGATTGGTAAGGGCCCTGACTATATAGGTGCAGAATTGGAACTGAGTGATGTGGTCATAAAGAGCGACTCGCCTGTGAATGAGAACATAAGGAGGCAGAGGAATAGAGAAAAGGAAGCCAGACGTCTAGTAGTAAAGCATGAGGCAATGGCTGATGCGGTAGTTGACCTTGGAGAGGGGGCATATGTTAAACCGCAGGAGGTGAAGAGGCCAATGAAAGTGGTGTCGACAAGGAAGAGCTTAGAGTACCTCAGTCCGATGGTTATTGACTGGCTCAGAGATTTGTTTAGCAAGAAATTACCAAGGTAAAACTTCTCTCGGTCTGTAATAATCACATATTTTTGGTAAAACAACTATTTACTATCGCCTAACTGAATTTGTTGTTGCCTGTAGCGATGTACTGATGGAGGTTGCCACTTCTTACTTGTGTAGTTATCTAAGGCTCATTGATTTTGAGCAGATTATAGACCACGATCGTTATGCAGATTGTGTGAGTACCAATTTTGGATAGATACATTTTATGTTATTCCTTGTAAAATGCCTAACTTGTTATTTAATCTTGATCTCCATGTATCGTTGTTTTCCAGGTTATAGATAGCTGGGCGCTGTATCTAGTTACACAATTTCGCGGTGGTGAGCCAGTGAAGGAAACCCGCCGGAACATAGCGGATAAACCATTTTTTTCAAGGCAGGATTGTGGGTATGTCAGGATTTGTGGAGATTTTACGCAGCTGGTTTTATGTTAGTGCAATCGGTCTACGAACATTGAGATAGATATGACTGATTTGTTCCCTTTTTTGTTCAGTTATATGTTGCGCGCTATGATATGGGGGTCCAATATGAAGATGCAGTAAGGTGCTACATCGATGATAAAATTAATGACGCTCTTCGTTTTGATAACTGGATATTTCCAATCAACACCACAGCAGGGAGGGATCCTCTTCAATTTGAAGGTGATCATTGGACACTTATACGCTACTCCGTGAAGAAGAACATGTGGACATTTTACAACCCTATGGCGTGTCGTCTGGATCAGGATTCACATATGCAAGCTTCTGTTGTTCTGGTAAGTTTTGTATGTAGCAATTGCAGATTAATCGTTATCTGCTTGAACATTCACTATGAATCTTACTTTGACATATGAAGGTGGAATATGTTGAGAGGAGGTTGAGACAGCATTGCGACAGGCTGGGGATAAAGATCCCCCTAATGACGAAACAATCGACTACAGCGCGGAACTGTAGTACTCCTATGCAGAGCAGGAACTCACTTGATTGCGGGACAGTAGTCTGCTTTATAATTGAGCAGTTAATCTGGGGGAAGCATATGGAACCAAAGCAGTGGACCCATGGGCATGCTGGAGAGTACATGGCGTATATGGCAGGTACTTTCCATGATGCGATCAGGCAGCGGATGTTGAGCTTGCAATAGTTTTTAATGATTCCTGGAAGGGAATTAATTCTATCCATTAGGTTATGTTGATGTGTGTTTTGTTTGTTTTGAAAGGATGTCTAAGACTATCAATCCTGCACATTTGTTATTTGTATGTTCATCACCAGGGAACTATGTTTATGTTAGTTTTCAGTTTGTCTGCAGTTGCTTACAATATATATCTTCTACATTATCGTTACTATGGGTATCAACTGGTAGTTTATAACAGTTTGGCAGCTGGGAGGTACTGATCATATATATTCCATTTATCAGTTGGTGCAACTATGCATAATAAGGAGGATATATGTTAGACATTTTCGTAAATATGCGTATGAATTGGAGTTTGTAACAGTAGGCAGCTTCTGTACCAAAATTGGGGAATTGGAGTACCTCTTGTGAGACTGTTATTGAAGGCACTAATCTGTTCCGGTTTATGATCATATATATTCCATTTAGCATATGGGTGTAGTTATGCAAAATCATGAAGTGTTTCTATTCCATTGAAATTGAAATATCCGTTGGAGAACTTTTATTTGAAAGTTGATTTGAGACAGGAATTTGTGGCAGGCATATAGCCGTTTGGACTGAGATTTGCCCGTTGTATGCTAGAGCTAGCATATATTCCTGCATGAGTTAGATATAAAAAGGCAGCTGGCTTGATAGTTTGAGATACTCCTAGTTTCATTTCAACCACATTTATCTCATCCATCAACACTCTAGCTCGATGTCCACATCAAGCACCACCAGACGCCGGGTTAGTGATAGCACAAGCCCTCTAATCTATTCCCGTGCGATTTGCAATTGCAACCGGGCCACCTAGTAGCACAACAATAAAAGTTTCGATGTCGACGAAGAACACAGGTAAGTTGTACTATAAATGTAATTCTTGTAACACATTTGTAGGGTGGTGCATTCCAGTTCCGCCAAGGGTTGATTTCAGGATGCCTAGGTGCAATGAAACCCTTAGTCGGTCTGCAAAAAGCCCCTGACCATATACCTACCGTTTGAGTATCTGTCGAACAGCCGGATGCAGTGCAGTCCCATATATCATGGTTTTCGATACGTCTCCCAACGGAGGCAAATTATTCAGTTCTTGCCAGATTTGCGGGAGATTCGGTGAATGGCTGCTACCTGCTGCGCGTAATGTCAGAGAAGTGGCAACTGATGTGCCTATATCAGCTTATAGTGAACAGAGAGCTGAACCGTACACCGAGAGCTTTGCGGCTGGGGTTTCAGAGTCACCTGGGTATGGTGCAAAGGCAGAGCAGCTTAACATCAGGCAACTAATTCAAATCCAAATTGCTACAAATGTATTAGTTATAATTTTGATATTAGCAATTTGCATAGTGTGTGTGATGAAGTGAGTTTCATGTAGTAGATGGAATAAAAGCTCTATTAGGATTATCTGTATAACTATGCGACGGTCTAGTCGTTGTAATTATCGGAATAGTTTTAGTATGTCTTCTTAATGTACTCTTTTGCCAGAAGAATTGGTAATATCATATTTCTTCTTTGGGTAGTACAGGAAAGAAACCTTAACAAATTTGCGTAAAATTGCATATATACGACAGACGTACGCAATATAACTGAAAACAAAGCATTTAACATTAAACAAGTGGGACATCATTTTTTTACAACCCAAAAGAGTCTTCGGCGAAGATCTGCCAAAAGTGGTGGACTTTAAGAGTTCACACCATTCCAGAGTCAGATCTTCGCCAAAAGTGGTGGACTTTAAGAGTTCACACCATTCCAGAGTCAGGAGCTAGGATAACACAACATCATTCAAAACACATAGACATCACAGGAGGTTCTGTTTAGCAAAAATATTTACAAAGCAAACAAGTTCATGATCTGCATCAGATTGATAACCATCCATTCTAATTCATGATCTTGACATTCCAGATGAGGTGGTTCTCAGGTGCAACCTGGAAACGAACACATCCACCGATCTCTATGTCATGATGTCCAACGAAGTACCTCCAGCCTGCGTCGATGCGGGTTTTGTTCCCGTTCTTGTACTTGTGGCATGTGATAGGCCACAGTTTCTGAGTTCCAACTGTTCTCAACTTCACATGCAAAAGGTTCCCTGTCATGACTTTTTTCGCAAACGCAGTTGGGAGGTACTACATGGGTGAAATCATTTGTTAGAAAAATTGATAATTTCAATAGATTGAGAAAAAGATCAAAGTTATCAATTAATTTAGAAAAAGAGTTGTGGTAATTCTATACTGACCATGGTGAATTAAGAAAAAGATCAAAGTTATCAAAGCTATCAATTAATTGAGAAAAAAGTGATGACCTTGAGAAAAAGATCAAAGTTATCAATTAATTTACGAAAATAGGCGGTATGACCTTGCAAAAGTGAAATCATGGCACAGTTAAAAAGACTTTGTTTTACTGTTACATTACAAAAGTTCATAGCATTGCTAAGCTAGAAGGAACATGTTACATTCAATTAGGAACATTCAAAGCTAGAAGGAACATGTTACTCAACCTCAAGGCTCTGGAATGTTTTTAATACAGTCAATTGTTACATTCAATTAGTGTTTATGACGACTCACGTTTGCTACTCGAATTCGACTGAAAACTCACTTACATACTAAATCCTAACTCAATCTCAACTCAGACACCAATCAACTTCATTCAAAACCAGGCTTGTAGCAAACACAGAATCAGAGGACTCACAAGTTTTTAGAAAAACGTTGACAAGTGCATACACTACATTTGAACAAGCCTAAAAAAACATAAGTATTCCTTCTATAAGCCACAAACATAAATATTCCTTCTATAAATCCTGTCTTTCAAGTAAAAAGGTTCACGGAAAAAAAAAGATCAGTTCATCTTAGGGGTTATCAGGTGTATCAAAAAAAGAAGATCAGTTCATTTTAGGTGATAAAACTGTGAATTTCTGTGATTTTGGCCAGCTTCACAACAAACAGACATCCTGAAAACCCTAGATAAACCTTCAAATAACAGAACTTATGTTTTTTATACATTTGAACTTAAAAAATGACAAGAACACTAGTAGAACCCAAATAACAGTTAGTAGAACGTTCCATCTCCGAACACTACGAAACAGAAATTGCGAAAGTTTCGCATATAATAACAATCTTCGAAATTCAAGAAACAGGATGAAGGTTTGTAACATGCAGAAGAAAAAACGTTCTAGCTTTGAGCAACCGGGTAAAAATAATCCAGAAAATATGGAAGAACATAAAAATCCATGCACAGGTTTACTTATAGAGATTCAGCTGGTTCTAACCAGGGATTGTCGGTTTGATGCACCAGTTTTGGTGTAGAAACGTCGATCAACCAGGCGTCCAAGCGTGAAGAAACGTCCCGCCATTGATGTGGAGGTGTAGAGACGGTGAGAAGACAGTGAATCGGCTCTAGCGTGGGAGGTGGAACATAAAGTGGGATTGACAGGACTGGTGAGGTGAAGGGGCTCTGTTCCTGCCGTCTGTAGCCGAAACTGTGAGCATAAAAACGATAAATGATTGCTTTTGCTAGATTTGGGTGCGGTAGTAGGCGTGGGCCATAGGTTCTAGCCGTAGGCTAATCTTGTTGATAAGTCCCTGCACTTTTAACAAAAACCAGTTTGGCACATTTCAAAAGAAAGGTTGACACTTTAGATGTAGGCTTTGTTCAAGTAAAAATGTCACATAATCTAGACACTTTAGATATGGAAAATATTAAAGTCGTGACATACATAACTTCGGCCATTCGATATTTGGATTTATACCTTGTGAAGCTTCTACGATTAAACTAGTTACAAAGTTTGTATTAAATTGAAACAACTATAGCGAATCCTGTAACTTGAAATATTCAATAAGAATTTCAATGAGAATTTCCAATGAATGTGCCACATATTAAACGGAAACAATTACGTTAGCCGCATTATTAATAATTATACTTAACCGTGCACGTGAACCATGAATTGACTTGAATTAAATATGGACTCGCAAAGGTTTGAACAAACTAAACTGCTCTAATCCATGTGAATTAAACAGAACTGTACATGACACATCACATAAACATTTATTTGTAGGTCCTAAACATGGTGCTACCTAAAATCTAGATTATGTTGAAGTCAATTGGACTGGAGTGTACAGAATTGACTTGAATTAAATAGAACGCAAAACTATCAATTGGAGGGGATTAGTTTGGGTTGTAAATCAATATTTAACTGAACTGAACTGAATTGGGCTAAACTATATAAATATTATAAATATAACTACAAACTATATAAATAAGCATGGGAAAAATTCAATGTAAATTTAATATCTTCTCAGTTAACCTGCAAAACTCTTAATTGAATTGAACTGAACAGGATTTAACTGAACTATATGGAGTGGACATAAGTCGAAAACAATAGTACTTAAGTTGATCCTAAAACATCCCATACCCCTGAAATGCAAAATCTAAAACCGGAAACGCGTTACAATCGTCCATGACATATATTGTTGGCCTAGTTATATTTAGACTCTATTTAACTGAACTGAATTGGGCTAAACTATATAAATATTATAAATATAACCCTAAACTATATAAATAAGCATGGGAAAAATTCACTGTATATTTAATATCTTCTCAGTTCACCAGCAAAACTCTTAATTGAATTGAACTGAACAGGATTTAACTGAACTATATGGAGTGGACATAAGTCGAAAACAATAGTACTTAAGTTGATCCTAAAATATCCCATACCCCTGAAATGCAAAATCTAAAACCGGAAACACGTTACAATCGGCCATGACATATATTGGTGGCCTAGTTATATTCAGACTCTATTTAACTGAACTGAACTGAATGGGGCTAAACCATATAAATATTATAAATATAACCCTGAACTATATAAATAAGCATGGAAAAAATTCAATGTATATTTAATATCTTCTCAGTTAACCTACAGAATCCTTAATTGAATTGAACTGAACATGATTTAACTGAACTATATGGAGTGTACATAAGTCGAAAACAATAGTACTTAAACTGAACTGAATTGGGCTAAACCATATAAATATTATAAATATAACCCTAAACTATATAAATAAGCATGGAAAAAATTCACTGTATATTTAATATCTTCTCAGTTAACCTACAAAACTCTTAATTGAATTGAACTGAACAGGATTTAACTGAACTATATGGAGTGTACATAAGTCGAAAACAATAGTACTTAAACTGAATTTCACTAGACATAAGATGGGTAAAGACGTGATGCAACTAAATTGGGGGGCTAAAAGGCAAATCCCCCATGCCCTTTAACCTTTTCAAAAAAGTGTGGAGATTTTTTTTTTTAAGAAATTTTAACTTACCATCCTTACTCTCTTCTCCCGCTATTGTTCTCCATATTTTACTCTGTCCTAAGCACATCAAACCCAAAGAGAGACTGAGGAACCATGGAAAACGCAAGGAAACACTGCTGGCTGCTGGCCATGTGGACGTCAGACATAGGTGACTGGGGCTACGATGTCTCGGCCGGAGGGACTTGGAAGCTAGCTGTGCCAAGCTAATGATGTTGTTTTGTGGTGACAGGTACTTTTGTGGTGCCAGGCGTGAGATGATGATGCAGAGTCATATTTGGACTATGATTTCAATATCCTTTGTCTTATAATACTCTGTTGTGTCTATCAGGCCTACTTTGCCTTGGTTTTTGTGGAGCCTACTTTGCTCTACAAATGTCATATTCCTCGAGTCAGGTACGAAGCAAATTTGTTGATTTCTTCTGGGGCTTTTATGGTTCACATCATGGACATCTTTTAGGGACCTCAACACGGACTGCTCTAGCACCGTGGGTCGCTAGAAATTTCCCCATGGGTGCTTGATCACGAGTGAATTGCCACTCCGTACACCCTAATTCCTGGCCATTCTAACTTTCTCAGAATTGGACATACTGGAAGATGGGAGGGATCAAGATTTTACTTTATTAGACCCATTAGAAAGCCTCATGTACTTGCTTCCAATTTCGATGAGTTTTCTGTATTGCTCTTCACATTGGGAAATGGTCCGATTGATGAATTGATTTTATTGTCGGATTAATCCCGCACCATGAACTGGGGATGAGCAATAGAGAGATTTTTCGAGGTTGGTCTGATCAGTGGGTCAATAGTTTCTATGCTCCTTTTATTGGGCAATGGTTTGGATTGAATGCGGACTTCGGTCTTATTTTTATTCGAATTAATCCCGCACCTGGAACTAGAAGTGAGCCGTTTGACCATACTGATTTTTATACATAGTATTTTGTACTAACACTTGGTATAGTGCCCTGGTTTTGTTGATTCGTGCAGGTTGGTCACTTTATAAATTATTGAGATCTCATGGTTTGTTTCTTGGTTCTTGGCATGGCTGACATATATATTGGATTGAGTTTCCAAGCATTATTTGGTTTAGTATGCAATGGTTTTCGAGGCAGAGTTTCTTTATTGTACATTTACTCTTATATTGGTTCGGGTTTAGTGGGGGTTATTAGCTTCAATCTTTCTCATTTTGCCACCTTGCAATTTGTATCGAACCATGTCTCGGCTACGTGAGGTATTTGTGTATCTTTATGGGCTCGACCTTTCAAACCTCATGAGCTATTGGTGCTTGGCTGTTCTTGGGGTTTAGTCTAAATCGATTATCATCTCCCTCCTCTAGATGGGCATGGTTTTTTTGGCGGGTGAATTACCTTTTGGTTGTGACTCTAAGGTGCAAATCTTTTGCACTTATCTGTACTCTTTAAGTTTCTTTTTAATAATATTTTTGCCGATTCCAAAAAAAAAACACTGCTGGCTGCTGCTGACAACCCCTGCGGATACGAAACTAGTGAGTTACTCCCGCTTTAAAACGATCTTTGTTTATCCGCTTTCAAAATTATTGAATCGAGCTGTGTAATGTTGTATTTGATGTATGATTAGTGAAAGCTAAGAAGTTCTCTCAATGTGTTGTACTAGGCATTTCGCTTACCAAAATGTTCAAGTTATATATTGAGCCTGGCTACTACAACGCTAAGAAGTCTTTTCATTTATCCATTTGTGCGCAATCGAATACCCTGTCTAGCTTCTTAGAGTCAGATCATTAGAAAGCTTTGCTTGTTATGCCTGGAATTGAACTAGACTAACTGGTTTTGTATGGTTTGGTGTAAATGCAATCTGTTTATCAAGATTGTAATGTGTTTCTATCAAATATGGAATGTGGAATTGTAGGCTATATCTGAAATGTTATTCAAGGATTCTCATATGAGTTGTTCCCACATGCAGACCATGCCTGAAAACTTTTGCAATCTGGGAACTGATTCATTACCTGCTGCTGTGGTAATGATAACAGGGGATGGGGTGGAATGGCCGATAGGCTATGAGAGGAATGGTGAAGCTGTTTACATAGCTACAGGCTGGTGTGGTATTAGGGATTTCCTAGGCCTAAGTCACTTTGACCTGTTGTTGTTTGAGTACATTACTCGTGAGAGGCTCTATGTGTTTGTTGGTATTCTGGAGGCACAGCCCATCTGGTGAATGCTGGGATTGGTTTCAAGTGTTTTGCAGATAGAAGCGAAGTTCCCGGTGCTGCAGCTGGAGTAAAGGATCCTGGTGGGAGATTATTGGATTTTGACGTATTGATCAACCATTTTGCAAGTTTAATTTTTGGATTTTCACAATAACTGTTCAGGAACTAATCTTGATATTATATCCACAGGTTTGAAGATTGAAGAGTCTTGGACCATTTTTTCTCCAAGGCAATGGACAACTGAGGATGATGAAGCTCTTGACCGTAAGTTATTGTGAACATCCATTCGAATCACTGCATTTGTTTCCTATCATTCAGAAATAATTTGAATCGCTGCATTTGTTTCCTTTATTTCCGAAGTTATTCGAATCACTGCATTTGTAACAAGAAGATTTTGTTTCCTTTACATGAACCTTATCAACCAGTTATGTTTCCTTTACTGCAGGTTTCATAGGCTCGGCATCTGCAGCTGGTGGTGATGACAAGGTCACGCACTGCTATGTTACTATAACTGAGAATCACATGGCTGGCCTCCACAACATGGTTAGTCTAAGCAGATGTTTCAAAATCTTCTTGTTACTATAACTAATAAACAGAATGCTATTACTATTGACACTAATCTTCTTGTTATTGCATTGCAGGAGTTGTCAGAACCATTTGCCACAAGTTGCTTGGGACCGGGAATCACTACGGTCGAATGGGACATATATGGTGTTGGTAGCTGGGATGTGAGCTGTGAGCTGGACGGAAGCAAGGCAACTACGATGAGTGGATTCCACAAGTTTGTGACTGACAACAAGCTTGGAGTAGGTGACACGGTTGTGATCGTTGATGGTGACATGTATGTTAATGTTTGGAACATTAGCATCATAAAGATGGGAGCTTGAACTGGAGGTCTTTAAGTATAAGTAGTATTTTGCTGGACGTGTGATGTTATCTTTAAGGACAAGTAGTATTTTGCTGGACATGTTTCGAACATTTGCTACATGAAGATCTGTGGTCTGTGATCCTGATCTGTTATCTTCTTTATAATATGTGCTCGTTGTCTTAGAATGACTTCTGTATATGCAAAGGTGGGGCAGATAAAACATAACTTAAATTTGGATGTACTAGATTTGTACTAGACGTAAATCTAAGCATACGCGCTTCTTATTTCCGAAAGAACCAAACAAATTGCAAAAGAACATAAGGAAAACAAATCAATTCAAAGTTCTTCTGGTAAGACAAGTGTTGATGCTGTTGCTGGTAGTACATAGCACAGCTTTGGGATTAATACCGGTATACTCTTACCATTTTTCGTTCTCTATTGTTGAATTTATTTGTTTTTACACTACGATCTTGATACCCTTACCACTAATAGAGCTCTTCCTTCTGTTAATCCATATCTCTTTTTTTTCATTCGTGGTAAAAATTGGTATTGCCATCACCTCATGCTCAGGAACTGAAAAACTGAAAAGTCGTTGTATAGGAACGGTTTCTATTAGAATGTTTAGTTCTGGCAGACATATTCTGATTATTTCATAATGTCTTGTTATGAATGTAAATTCGGGGATAGCCAGAGCAAGACTAACAGAAAGGAAGAACAAGAATCATACTGTTTGAATCATTCGGGGATATCCAGACTATTATCAAGACTATTTTCATTATGCTGATGCTGCTAGGAGAACTGATTGGAATTGGTTTGAATCTTGTATTTGCAAAGCTCATTTCTCTTGTCTTTTAGGCACCAAGAATGTAGGATGAAACCACATAAACAGCCAAACAATATAGAACCACATGATAAGTTACTGCAAAACGCAAAAGGTCTTACATATCAACGGTTACCGAATGCTTAGTACAATCCAGTTGCATGGATAACAAAGTACAACAAAACATAGTGCGACTAATAGGAGGCTGATTAGCTGACAAGTACTAGCGAAATGCCTCGAGGCATGTTGTCTAAATGTGAGTGCCCTTCTTTCCACATCTCCCGCATAGAACTTGAGACCTTTTTGGCTCTCCTTTGGCACGGCGGCGGAAGATGCGAGGACGACCTGGAGGTTTACGGAAAACTGGACGGAGAATCTTTGTTTCTGAATTAAGGTCAATGCACTCATATTTCTCAGTTGTCGGGATGGGAAAAATATTTTCTCCATACACCTGCTTGTATGTATCTGTGAAGAAAGACGGCTCAACGACAAGGCGTAGGTCCCACCTTGATCGACTAATGCAGGCCACAACGTGAGCACAAGGGAATCCGGTTATCTGCCATTGGTAGCAAGTGCACTTCAGAAGGTGTAAGTTGACCTGCAGTATTACAAAAGTACACAACTCAGTACATTAGTTTATATTCAAAATCGTGCAAAGTGGAGTGTCGTTAATCATAGAATAATTTCCGGTAAGTACCACACATGATGTCCAAGCAAGGACCTCAAACACTCCGTGCTGGTTACTAGGAACAATAGTCCAGTTTTCACCAAGAGAAAGCAGCTGATTCCATTTCTCCTCCATGACAGGAGTGAGTGCCCCGGTCCAACTGTCAGCTTCCTCCCTCCTCTCATTAAACCATTTCATAATTTTGATCCTTATTGTGTCAATCATGAAAGTTACCGGAAGTGAACGTGCATCTGTTATTGTAACGGAACAAAAACGGGCCATTTTTTTTTTTTAGAAACACGAGTCAAACCGTAAATGACTTTAACTTGTAAAACTACAGTCTCGATTTGCAAAACGAAAGTCAAGAGTACTGAATGACAAGATAACGATAATCCACAAGAATTGGACACATCTTT
>JAYMSL010003166.1:0-12877 GCA_036897195.1 Plantago coronopus | reverse complement strand
TAGGCCTGCAAATGAACCGAGCTTTTAGCGAGTAGCTCGAGCTCGGCTCGAGCTCGGCAAAATAAAAGCTCGGCTCATTCGAGCTCGAACTCGAATCCGAGCTTAAATTATAGTTTGTTACGTTTATCAAGCCAAGCTCGAATAAATAAGTATTCGACTCGAAAGCTCGACGAGCTACTCGATTATATATATACATACTTATATATTTATTTTTTATTTTATTTTTAGTGATAATTATATATAAGATACATAATTTTATACATAAAGGATAAATAGGTAAATACGTTTTTCTTAACAATGTTACTTTTTCGAGCCGAGCTAGATTCGATCTTTATGATATTTCGAGCTTACAAGTTACGAGCCTATCCTAATAATTTTAAAGACTTGGGTTTTAGAAACTTTCGAGTCGAGTTAATATTCAAACTTTATGATGTTTCGAGCTTTCGAGCTTACGAGTCTATTCTATTAATTTTAGACTTTGATTTTAAAAATTACCGAGCTCTCGAGCCGAGCTCGGACATATGAAAAAACATTTCGAGCCGAGTTCGAGTTTAAGAGATGAAGCTCGTTCGAGCTCGACCTCGAGTTCGAGCCCGAGCATCGTTATCCTTAACGAGTCGAGCTTCTGCATAGCTCGACTCGGCTCGGTTCGTTTGCAACCCTAGGTGTACGATATGTATAAAGTGTGAAACGAATAAATATGAGTAATATTGTAAGAGAGATAGAGACGTAGGCTAAATTTACAAAATGAGTTAAGGAGTTGAGTTAATCATATGCCAAACACAAAAATATTCGATTTCTGACTTAATTAAGGGGCTTAACCCAGAACCGAAGTCTATGCCAAACAGTCCGTGAATCTCTTGACTCCGCCTCATTTGAAACTTGCTGCTTGGAAAGCTAATGAGGATATATTTAGCAAATTAAGCTCATAAATTAGCTAGCAATGACTCTATTTATAGCATAAATGACAGAGCTGCTAAATGTTGTCCGAACGAACGAACCAAGCGCAAATAGCGAACTAATCGCACTCAAATGCTAGACGAACTAGACCAACAAAAGAATCGGCCGGGCTCGGTTGTTCACCTTAATTTATGTTCTGTTCAAATCCATTTAGTTTAGTTCAGAAAATCACTTCTTAATTCGACTAGTTTAATTCAGTTAAGAGATTTTCAAATTAAATGGAGTCTTCATACACCAACCTCTGAACAGGAAGCGAAACAACTAAAACGCCCTTTTAGATAGAGCCATAGAGGTTTTCTTTTTTTTGAAATAGCCATAGAGGTTTTCGAATTTCCAATTTTCTTTGAAACTTTTTACAAGTTCATATATCCCAACAAGTTGACAATAAATTATGCGTAGCTAATAACCAATAAAATGTTAAAAATTACATTTTCATATAATTTCCAATAAAACCATTTACAATTGGTTAATAGTTGATCACTAATTAAAATTCTCATGAATTTGCCTTGAATATCGTAGATGTTAAAAATCTTTAATATTTATTCAGATCGCCATCTTGCACAAAGATGCCATGAAATCCATAAGGCACCCTTTGAGGTAACTTCACCGCAGCAACAATGTCTAGTGTACGCGATTTGGCATCCATCACTATGAACTTGGATTCATTTGTATTCTCATTGTGTACATATGTCATTAGATAACCATCGTCCTCCTCAAGGTCACAACTGTCAGGGTCCCTTGGCACGAAAAATGGTTCGCTTCCATAGCAGCCCGACTCATACAAATGTGTAGCCACAGTGCAATCGACTGGTACCGATGTTAGAAGGCTCAGGTCTAGTTTCATTACCCCTATGAACTTATGCGAGGAGTCTCCGATTGCACCGTAAATGTACTTGTTTTTCTTGCCGTTGTAACTCCTATTTATGACAACAAAATCAAGATTGTGATGGGAAACTGGGGTTCTCTTGACAATCTTTGCCTTCAAATCAATTTCTACTTTTTCAATCAAACAATGAAACAACTCCATGCTCTCCAGCAAATGTTCCACCCCTAACACGTTCTGAACCACCATCACAACCTTGTCACCGACTTGTTCCTCCCACGCATTCACCGTGTGGAACGCATTTAACCCCGGCACCTCAAACCACCACATGTCCTTCTCGTCCTCTGCATATCTGTTATTAAAAAATTTATAGTACGCTTAAATGTGTAAGATCCAAAACAAATGAAAGGATGCAAGAGTGACTATAGACACAGTACTCTACTCTGTTTAATACGACTGAAAATATTTGGGTTGAACTAATCATTGAACCTGAACTGAACTTGAAGTATAATTTCAACTAAGTAAAGGTGTACTAACTGAACTGAATAGAATGATCTCACCTGAACTCAACAAATTAATAAAACAGAATTAAAGATAGAACTGAATTTGACTTTACTTACTTGGGTAAGATTCCAAGCCTTGGTACTTTTCTAGGATCAACTCCCACCACAGCCTTACCATTTAAAATGTTGCTCAGATTCATAACAATCTGCAGATCAGGGAAAATGGCGTAGTTTTCTGTAACAGCGAAGTCATGCACTAACGATGCTTTCTTTTGTGAAAAAATCGGAACTTCAGGCTGCTCAATTCCTTCAGGACTAATCCTGAAATACGTTAAGAACGGAGGAAACAAACTGCACCTGAACGCAAACACTTCCCCTGTATCTATGTCGACTTTCGGGTGAGCTGTCATAGTCATGAGCGGGCCTCCACCGAAGAGTTTGTGGCGGCCTAATGTGATTAAATCACCGTTGCTTGTTACTTTTATTTCGTACGGAAGGTCAGAGTCGTACATTGCAAAGAGCTTTCCATTGAATTGGGCTAAGTTCGTATTGGCCACGCCAAATCCGAATCTAGGATCAAACAGGCCTGCAATCATGTGGCATAACAAGAGAGCACACCTTGCTAATGAATCCGGTCGGTTCTGGAAGATAGGTAGGAAGTTTATAGCTAATGGAGACTGAACAGCTCGCTCCGTAGTGTGTATGTTTGTCTTGACGAAGCGGCTGCAGAATGTAGGCGCTTCACCTTCGGAAATGGTAATAGCATGGAGCATTCCATCCCCACCAAAAAAGTGGTAGGGCTCACGAGGGGTGAGTTGGGGATTAGGGCCATTGCGTATGTAGATCCCGTTCAGGGAAGGTGGAAGGTTGCCCTCAACGACTGTGCAAGTCGTTGGGGGCAGTTCTTGAACCGGTGCAAAGTTGCCTGCAATTACGTGGTTATGAGAGACCGTGGCCTTGGATATGTGCTCCTCGAAATACTTGACAAGTTTATCAAGTATCGAATTGGTCTTACGGGTTTCGATTTTAACAGGTTCTTGTGAAGGAATTGATGATATGGGGTGGTGTGTAGGATGTGAACCAACATCTTTGGGTATGTTGATGCATAGAGGTACTATACTCTTGGATCGGCGAACTATGGATGATGATGATGATGATGATGATGATGATGATGGACAAGATGAGATTAATGGTGTGTAGTTTTGTTGGAAATGTGAAGATATGAAGACCATTTTGGAGTGTGGACTCAATGAGATGCGCACACTTGCATTTAAATATAGTTTCATGTTTCAACTTCTACCATCAAAACAATAACATAGTAGTTAGATGTGTAAATATTATCACTGAACCGCGGTCCGTTTGCTGTAAATTTCTGAATTTTTTTTAAACGGAAAACTTACCATTACAAATTATCATACACCTAAACCTAGATTCGAACCCAGAAACTTCTACTTGCGACTCCGTTCCTTTACCACTGCATCACCTTATAATTCCCTTAAATTTCTGAATCGAATTAGATTATTTAAAGGAACTGAATTAAATTCACCTGAAGTGGAGTGAATGAAATTCAACTGGAGTTATGAAAAAGTATAAATCTTAATCAAAGAAATTTGAACTAAAATGAGTTGAACCAGACGTAATTAATGGAACTAAATCCATATTACTATCTTCATTTCATTTAAAATTTTCATTGACTCTTCTCAAATTTTAATCATGAATTACTTATAAATTATACAACTAAAAAAATTAAAAATTATAATATCAACATAATAATTTTATTACATTCTTTTACCTTAGGAATGGTACTATAAAGTTAAACACCATACACATCACGTGTGTATTCTGATGGACCAAAATGAATCACTGTGTGGGACAATAATTTGATGCATCGGGACATATGAATTCTACACCTTATATCACGTTTAGATATTTAGAGCAAAGTTCGTCGGTCTGTTTGTTGCCTAGCTCATCTTAATATACTCATGCTCCTTAACCCAGGGTGGTCCAGTGGTAAGGTGCCGGGTGTATCGGTAAAAGGTCCCGGGTTCGATTCTCGGAGGTGGAAATTTATTTGGTATTATAAGGTTGGTATTGGTGTGGTGATATAAGGTGGTATTGGGTTAGTGTAGTTAGTGTAGGTTAGTGTAGGAGTAGTATAAATTTGCCTATTCAAAAAAAAATATATACTCATCCTCCTCGTGGTCTTGTTACGAGCCGCCTCTATAGTCTATAGTCTAGTTTTTCTTTTTTTTTTTCTTTCGTAATGAAAGAAATTTAAATAAAATGTGAAAAAGCTATTACATCGAGTCTTAATGTAAAATAGAAATAAACTGAGACGGTAAACACTTAAAGTTCAGGAGCAGATCCGGTTTAGGAGGTATTTGTCGAGCAAGGAAATCAGCAGCTTTATTCGCAGTACGCTTGATCCAACAAAGTTCAGTCCTGATCGGTTGTTACACTGTGATTCCTTCCGATCCCAAAATCTAATTTTTTTTTCGGACTCAAAGTTTAGTGTAAATTTTTACATTTTCAGCCTTAGAGTACGAATTACTAATATGTAATGTAACTAATAGTTACTAAATGAGAAAATAATACAATTTTTTACCCAAAAGTACTATACTTCAATTTAACTTTTCTAATCAAATTATATAGAGAAAAGAAATTAGCGAACCACAACTTTTTCATGTTTTTTCGAGTTGTTCCACATCCTTTTTCTTTTTGTCATCCGACTCCGTAACCTATTCATGTTATCCATTTTTCTAACGCCTGTTAAAGTTCCTTTAGTTAAGGCGCGGGGATGGTAATACACGCGCAAAAACGTATTTTTTGGAGGAAAACATTTTTAACACTCGCCCAATAATCATGACTTGGAAAAAACGAAACTTCTCCCAGCCGTCTACACAGAATAAAGAACAAAGATGTGAATTGAGTTGGACATAAATCGAAGATGGACGGATTCAATCGGAAATTGGAGAATGAAACTAAAATGGAAGAGGTGGTGGTAGTTGGATGGTGAAAGGTAAGGACATGATTAGGAACTCGAATTGGGTCTTTGAGTTTGGATCTTAATCGCGAATTGAGTTTGTTGATTTTGATAGGTTATATTTGTTTTTTGATGATTTTGTTTATTTCGACCTTTAATGTATTACCTTAATTAAATACTATGTTCGGCTCGTAAATTTCTCAGCAGAAATTGAAGAACAAGCTGCAGAATTGCAGAAATGAAGTGATTACAAGAACAGAGCAACTGCCAGCTAGTTCGTCCATAACCGCCGAACAGAGCGCCCCACGACTTACCAAGAAGAGAAAGAGCGGCTGACATAAAAGCGCGAAGAATTCCTAAATCTGCAGAATATTAGGGTTCTTCCGTACTGCTAAATTCTGGAAGGATCGATGATTATCCGTACAATTGTGATGCCGTCTCGATTCTTTGTATACAGTTGTACCTTCGTTTAGGGTAGTATAGTCAATTTCATTGATTCTTGTTAGATTTAGCTGCTATAAATAGGTGTTGTATTTCTCTGTTTTCTGTACACTTACACATACATTTCTTCTGCAATACAATCATAGTTTTCAGAATTCTTGCTTTCAAAATTTAACTGTAAATCTGGGCTCAAACACTTGAAAGTTGAAATCATGGTCTTTTATAATCAACGAGGAGCAAATTATTATTCATTTATCAGAAGAAAATATGCTACCGAATATTCAAACCCATTGTCAGACAAATTTACTAGCAAGAATGTTTAGATGAACGGATTGAAGAGTGTTAATTCGTCCTGTACAATTGGCTTTTAAGTCTTGTACTCCCCATTTTAATAAGGGATTTGTGTTGTAGCTTGGTTGTACAGTTCTCTTAATAAATTGTACATTACAGTTGTAAAATAGTTAATCTGTTTCAGTTGCTCTGTTTAAATACAGAGCAAATCTCACTTCGTAGTTTATACCACACTTCAGCATTCATCTTCTTCAATCATACAAGATTCAGTTTTGTTATTATCTCAGTTTCTTCTTCAATTCTGGAATTTAATTCCCATAAAGGAAGCAGATGTGTACGCCTACGAGAAAACTACGTATAACTGTAGACCAAACAAGACAGAAACATGAAGCTTATTGTTAACCAAATTCATAGTGATAAGAAGAAATTATTGAACAAGATATGTGAAGTATGAAATGAATAATACAAAGAATTTGTTGTAATCTAACATGCACCTATATAACTCTTAAGCAGCATCATCAAACACAGCAATGGGACTCCTAACTGAGTACCTAGCTGATCTCCACACAATAGATCCATGAGAAACAGATGGATTAGCCCCATCTGATGATCCGCTGAAGATTACTTCATATGTTAGCTTCTGGTTCAGCTCCGAGAAATTAAGTGTCGTTGGGTTAACAGTCACGTCAATGCCTTGTGGAGGTACAACCTCAACGGTGTACGATGAGCTAGCCTCCCCAACATTTGTCACTGTCCTTGTGAATGTTGTGGTATTCAATCCAAACTGAATTGCGAAAGAAGGGTAGTTCAGCTGCCCTTCGAGAATACTACCTTCAGATGAGCAATTTACACTACGCTGCACAATTATGTTTATCTCCTGGTCTGTGTAGTTTAAGCCGCACAAATATGGTATGTAGTCTTGAGGTTCGATATCATACACAAGTCCTGGATCGTTTGCTCTGGCAGGATTGACGTGGCCAGCTCCAACAGAGAAAATGTCTGCTGGTAGATGTCGTTGGTCTTGTATCTGTTGGTTGTCTAGATTCACTATGTCTGCGGAAGTCATGATAGCGGATTTAATAGAAGCAGGTGACCAATCAGGGTGTGTGCTTTTGAGCAACGCTGCGATTCCACTGAGGTGGGGGCATGCCATTGATGTTCCGGAGATGATGTTGAATGTGCTCCGTGTGTTAGTGTTGTTTTCAACTGAAGTGGGCCATGCTGCCAGAATATTAACGCCAGGGCCGATGATATCAGGCTTAAGGATTCCAGGGCTTTCCGTATTAGGGCCTCTGGACGAGAACGAAGCGACCATTGGTGAATTTCGATCACCAATTACAGTTCCTCTAAATGTGATTGTTGCTGTTGGAGTGGATGTTGTGTTTATGTATGTCCGCAGTCTCATGCTATCCTCATAGTTGAGATTGGTAGCTGGAAGAACATGACGTTCCACCCTTGTGCTGAAGCCTTGGGCCTCGATGTTCAACAGAATCATGCCAGCACCGCCTGCATCTCTTACTATCTGACCTTTTACGACTCCACTAGTACCACCGCCGACATGACATACAACTATTCTACCTTCGATATCTGTGTTATTTAATGAACTTCTGGTACAGTACAGTGAGCTGGAGGCGGTAGAATTTTGCCCCGGGTAAACTAGTGGCAATTGCGCTGAGTTAAAATCCTGTGGTTGAAATCCTGACTCACCATCTAACTCTTGTTCGTCTCCAAGAATAGCAGTTGCTGTCAACTTCCTATCGATTGTACTTGCACCAACAGTAAGCATCCATGGGGCTTCGTTACTTAAAGAGAAGTTGAGAGGCCCCCTGTTTCCAGCCGAAGAACTAACAAATATTCCCCTTTCCATTGCACGAAAAGCACCAAGTGCAATGCTGCTATCATGGAACGCCCTTGATGGTCCACCAAGTGATATGGAAAGCACATCCACTCCATCTTCAATTGCTGCATCAATTCCAGCAATTATGTCACTTTCTGGGCAGCCAGATGAGTCTGGGCAAACTTTGTAGATCGCCACGTGGGCCATAGGCGCGATTCCAGCTGCAGTTCCATTGGCACTGCCAAGTACATTAGCCCCTCTCACAAAGTTACCAGCAGCAGTGCTTGCAGTGTGAGTCCCGTGGCCATCAATGTCATCCGGAGTTCCACCCTCCCTAAACTGCCTTGCTCCAATGAGTTTGTTGTTGCAACCACCGGTAAAATTGAATTCGCACGCTCCCCTCCATTTAGAAGGCGGGGAAGGCATGCCTTCGTCGTTGAATGAAGGGTGATCAGGGGACACTCCAGTGTCTAAAACACCAATGATTACACCTCTACCGTAGCTTGAATCTCTCCAAAATCCCATGTCTTGGTTCAATCCAAGGAAATTAGGCGAATGAGTAGTATGCAAATTGAATATCTCCTGAGGCCTTGCAGATATGAACCCCCTCAACTTTTTCAACGCATCGACATCCTCAGATGTTAATCTGGCTGCGAAGCCAGAGAAAACATTTCGGTAGGAATACACCAGCCTGGACCGTTCACTTGATGAGCTCCCCAAAGCTGACAGGAACGATGAGTACCATCTTTCGAGGTCTTGGAAGCGATCAGGCAAAAGTCGGGTTGCTGGTAAATCAACATGGACTATGTAAGTCTGTAATGAGGATGACTCATCTGCAGTTGATGAGGCTACTTGCAGAATGAGAATGAAAAGGAAAGACAAAATTGGGACTCCTGACATATGATCAATTGGTTCTTTGCTTGATTGGAGATGCTTAGATATGTGATTTGGTTATGGTTTTGAGAATTGAACTTGTAACATATATATAGTGTTCATGGTTGAACAAATTAAAGTCCTTTTTGCTCAGTCCTTTTTGGACAATTTCAGCAGAAATGGTCTTTTACAATGTATGTCCCTGAACCAATCAACCAATGTCTCTTGAATATAATAAGTTAGGGTGAAGCCGTGAAGCTGAAAGCAACCTCATCTTATTATTCTAGTCTCTTTAACACAATCAGCTTTACTAAAAATGATATCTATGCGGAGTAGTTAAAAACTTATACGTCTAGCTAGATGGTGGAAATATTTACAAGTGTAACTAAATATGTAATATTTAATAGACTAGATATATATATTGTAAATATATTAGATTGTCTTCCTAATTTGTATCATAGTAGGACTCTGACTCTTGTAATTCTCTATATATATTGTGAGTAATAAATCATTACATTCACGGAAAACATTCTTTCAATATTGGTCTTGTATGTCCGCAGAAGGACATCTTTAGAGTCACATGCCACTAAATAGAATACGAAAGTACTATCACTTTAGTGCAATAAGTTATGAAAACTAACACTCCAATTCACATGAAAATTTCTGAACTGAACTGGAAAACATGTGACTATGTAAGGATAAATTTGAACTATGCACACCTGAACTGAACTCAACTAAAAGTAAGGTGAATTAAACAGGATCTAAGTTATCAGACCCTTGTCTATGTAAAACAATGCCGTTGAAAGAGCCTCCCTTCAAATAGGGTGCGATGATGTTTGGCTGGATTAAATGTCGTCGAAGCAGATACAAGTGAATGATTTTTTCTTTTAATGGAACGTTATTTTATTTCACCCGGTTTTTTTTTTTTTTTGAAACAAAAAGGTAATCGGAGTCCGACCTATATATTATTTGTTTCGTATTTCATTGCACAATAAAAAGGTTAATTTTGGAGACTTTGTGAACGTCGGGAGATACCTATGAAACGCGTACAACTTTGTTTAAAATATGTAGGGAGTTGGTGTCAGTAAGTTGATAATAATATGGTCACGTACTTACACTCGGACTCGGTAGTTGTAAAATTGTAAACAAAGGCATAAAAGGGAAGTTACAAGTTGTGAATTTGTGATAATAATTAATCAAACTATCTCAAAATATTTTTTATTTAAACAGCTAATTGTAACTAAGCTTTGTTTAAAATTTTGAAGACGTCAAATTTGCGCCATTTCCTTCTCAGGTGTACACAACGTAATGAATGATCTGGTCAACCCTATGGTTACTTACCTCCTCCCAGCCCCCATTTTCATATTTTCACAAGTTTTTACTAGTATTAGAGTAGAGATGTCAACGGATCATTATCCGCTCAAATCCGTTCACAATCCGCTTTATTTAAAAAAAGAATTAAATATGGTTAGATAGGTAATGATGTTGGGAGTGCAGAGGTGTTAACCCAAACTTAAACTCAAGTTGTTTTTAAAGAAAAATGAAACGGATTATGGACGGATTTAAGCGGATCATGATCCGTTGACATTCCTAAGTAATATTACCTAATTCATCATTATATACAACTACATTAAACAACTTTGGGTAAAATTTGAATATTTAGAATAATTAGTGGGGAAAACTAAAATGACAAACTAGAAAGGTTACGTCACTGTTGCATGGGGATGCGAAGGAATTCTTAAGTTCTGACAGTTTTGTTCCCGATGAGGATGAGAAAGTAAACCGTGAATATGCATATTCAGTCGAGTTTCTTAATACCATCTTAGCATCTCGGCTGCTTAACCACTTGATTCAGCTCAAGGTTGGGTGTACTGTCATGTTATTGAGGAACATCGACCACTCAGTTGAATTGTGTAACGGTACAAGACTAATTGTAGTTGGCATTGCAAAACATGCTATTAGAGCTACTGGCATCCCTCGCCAGTAATCTAGACATGAAGTATACACACCACGGATGGATTTGTCACCATCTGACTTAACCAAATTTTTGATACGTTTCCAGCGTAGACAGTTCCCAGTATCAGTTTTCTATACAATGATCATCAATAAGATTAAGGTCAGTCACTTGCTCATGTAGCTTTATACCTGTCAGAACCAGTATTTAGCCATGGCCAGTTAGTCAGTTTCTTGCCTTCTCGAGAGTGACGGGTAAGAAGGGCTTGGGTGTTAGCATTGACGACGAGGGACGGCCAACTGGAGTAACGGTAAATGTGGTTTACAAAGAAGTTTTCACCAAACTATGAGGTAATAGTTATACAACTAAACACGAACCTAACGTCTACCTTTTCTCAATTTCCCCCGATTACTACTTCAACACGGAAACTAACTACAACGGCGTGTATTTTGGAGATAACGAAGTGCGGTGGTCACAAGTATTCTACTCTTTTTGTCTTAACTTTTATGTGAGATCTCTTGGTCTAACAACCGATGTAACTTTCGAATGAGTTTATAATATATTCTTTATAATATATTCTGATTTTTTCCCGAAATTAATTACATTAAAGTAAAACTAGTTGCCACGGGTTGTAACTAGTACTAAAGTGAAGATCGAGGCTAGTATATAAATTATTCATGCATTCATTTTTCTTGGATCAATAATGGGTTTCTTTATCATCATTTAAGACATTTCATCATTTTGTAAAAATGCAATCCAAATTGTTAAAGAAAGAAATCAAGCAATACTAAATGCAGACATGTGAGTTGTTGACTATATATTCTTGATCTCCCATCAATTTAGACTCAAAACAAGAAGGAAAAACAAAATTCAATATGAGTAGAACTGGCACATCTGATGATAGTCTAGAACTCAGAATAAGTATCGATGAAACATCTGACTATAGGAGTGTCATTGATGAGCCATGTGCTGAATGCACAAAACAAAGAAAGGTATGCAAACATAATTGTTTGGTGGAAAAATATTTGAATGCAGGTGATGGAGAAAGTTCTCTCAACAATGTTCACGCGTTGTTTTGTCAAGACGCCATTGATAAGATAATCACCCATGCTGATGCGAATGATAGATATAAGGCTTCAAATAATTTGATTATTGAAGCTAATATGAGACAGGCGGATCCAGTACATGGTCCTGTTGCATTGGTGAGAAAGTTGCAAGAGGAAATAGAAGAGAAGAGGAAGCAGCTTGCTACCGTTAACCACCAGATCCAATTATTTAAAAAGAAATAAAGCATTTCAGGCTTATTTATTAAATAATAAAAATGTGGTATAGATGCTTAACATGTATTCTTGTTTGAAACATGTCGTTTGTACTCATTATAAAAGTATATGGGAGATATAGAAATTCCAGTACATGAACGGATCAATATATATGCATTTAAGTTCATACGATCATACCATTTTTTTTAATCAGACAATTTTTTTATTGATTTAACGTGTATTTACAATATTAAGTATAGTTTCTTAAGGACTTTAAAACTACCGCTATCCCTAAACTTCACACCTAGGTGGCCTCCTCTAACCTAATCGAACTTCATAAGATTTAAGTTCATATCATCAATAGTAAGTGGAGTGAGGAAATGACTAAAGATAAATATAATTAAATATCAATAATTTTTTTTGTAATGATTATATAAAAATCAAGCCAATCTACTATAATTTTATAATCGCTAAAAGTGTTAGGAAAAAGATATTTCTCGATTCCTCAATTTAAAAAAAAAAACAGTCCAATCACTAATGATTTCCATATGTAAGAGTGGCTCTTAGTATTATTTTGTAATGTTTTCTCCATTACTAAATAAAATCTGTCCTGTCGCTTGTAGCCGAGTGTAGGGCTGAGCATTAGAGGACCGAAACCGAAAACCGAACCGAAACCGAACCGGTTGACCGGTTTTCGGTTGAAACCGAACCTATTTCGGTTCGGTTATCGGTTTCACATTTTAGTGAAATTCGGTTTTCGGTTCGGTTCCGGTTAAAACCGACCGGTTTTCGGTTAAAACCGAAAGAACCGGTAATTTACTTAAAAAAAAAATATAAATTATCCCTTACCTAAACCTACCTCCATTTACAACCACACACACAAAACAAATCTGAGATTTGCCTCTCTCCTTCTCCTCCCTCCCCAAACCCACCACCCCACCCCTCTCCTTCTC
>JAYMSL010003165.1:0-12877 GCA_036897195.1 Plantago coronopus | reverse complement strand
AAACCTTTTAGAAACATTTTTAGAGTTGAGCATAACCCTACCCATTTCTTGAATGGTTCGATTCTTTCTCTCAGCCACCCCATTTTGTTGAGGTGTTTTGGGTGCTGAGAACTCATGGAATATCCCTGTAGATGTACAGAGATCATTAAAGGAGGAATTTTCAAATTCCCTTCCATGATCTGATCGAATCTTCTTTATGGAAGAGTTGTGCACATTCTTAACCATGTGATAAAAAGTTTTGAAAGTAACACATGCATCAGATTTTTCTCTCAAAAAGAAGATAAATGTATATCTAGAGAAATCATCAACAATAACAAAGGCATACTTTTTACCATTCAGAGTAGCAGATTTAACTGGACCCATGAGATCCATATGCAATAGATCAAAACAATGTGTTGATCCTGAAGGTTGATCCTGAAGCTACACTTACAGACCCATTAAAGTTGCTTAATTCTCCATAAACTCCATCTCTGTAGATTATTTGGAAGAAGGAAGAAGAAGAAGAAAGCTTTGAACATTATGGGGAACTTACTTATTAACTCATGTGTATGTCTTGTCTGCATTCCAAGAACTATACTCATAATGTCAGACCAATAATTGAAGAAAGTGTGAGAAAAAGAAGAGAGATCAGGATTTTAAAGAATAAGTCAACTCGCGATTGATTAGTTAGTGCTGCATGCCTTTCCTTTCGTAAATTTACTAGAAGTTCACATAACAAACTTATTTCGATGTTCGTTAATCTCATACAGTTATACTACTTCCTACTCCTTACTATCGTAGTATCCTGTTAATGAGACACTTATTCACGCACATCTAATGATATTTTAAGTGTATAAGTGTCGTTTAATGTTTAAGTTTACTCATAGGACATCAATCGATAGTTTAAACTTTGAAGTATATACTTAGATAGTTAGATGTTACGTTCGTTATTCCTTCTATGTCAGATTTGATCATAACATCTCACACCGGCATGAGAAATCGAATGTCTTGTACTATTGTTTTTACTATAAAATAAATTTACTTGCCATTTAAAAATAATTATATTTAAGTTCTTTCACCATCGGTTAGACACTAATTCAAGAATTAAACCTCGTGCAAACAATTCATGGTATATATATACTCATTTATTCTGAGTGGATCGAACAGTAGAAAAATGGGCCCCCAAGTAGAAAAAAAAGACGAGACAATCGATCAACATTATTGTGATATTAATTTATAGTATTAAACACGTGGGCTATGCAAAGTCCATAAAGTGGTGTTATTATTGATACTCTTTTGTCTATAGATAAATATAAATCCGATTCATTACATAAATAATTAGCTAATATATATATGCTAAATTGTGGTTAAACCGTTAAAGTGCTAATCATCTGAATATTTTTTCAGTGAACCAGTATGCGATTTAGAGTCGTTTTATGTACGTCCATTTTGTCATGTGCGAAAATGGGCTTTGCCCGTGACGTTGTGTTTGACTTGCATTTCTCCACCAACCCAAATACCCAATCATTCAATTTCCCTTCGGCTATTTCATATTTTAGGGAGCCAAGTTTTTTTTTTTTCGAGAATCAAACTTGCATTTCGATGATAAAATGACAAAAGTCAAGTGATATAGTACATCAACCTAAGACAACTAACATAAACAGAGATTCTGTTTTATCCATCAGTATCCCTATCCACATTGCTTGCTAGCTAATGAATGTGCTATACTATTAGCAGCTCTGCTTACATGAACAAAAGTAAGCTGCTCAAACTCCGCCACACTTGCGCGTATACTTTCCAGAATGTGTCCTGCGATAATTAGATTGGCTCCACTGAATTGAGTTCATCAATAATCCATTTGCAGTCACTCTCCAGACACACTTTCCGCCAGCCCTTTTCCTTCGCAAAGGTAATACCACTTTGCACAGCATATATCTCGGCAACTTCAGGACTGAATATATATATGTATCATCCTGCGTTGCCTCCAACATATCAGCTCCGAATGACTGTTATGAGCTGCCACGCCTATGCCCACTTCTCCCGTAGTGCTGTTAAAAGCGGCATCGACATTTACTTTGATCTCGTCCCCCGCAGGTGGACACCAAGTGCTGTTTGCAGCGGTAGGTGTTGGCACAGCAGCAAACTGCTCTTTGGCATGATCATACCTGCGCATAAAATCTGTGATAAAAGACAACAGCTCCTGTGGCTCGCCATCCTTCCCGTCGTGGACCTTACGGTTTCTGTGAAACCAAATGCCCCAGCATATACACACAAATAGCCTGAACTGCTGTGTATTTAACCCCTGTCGCACATTAGTCACCCAAGACCACACATCAGTATAGGTACTGTGAATAACATTATACGGAAGACCCGATAAAGCCCAAATCACCCGAGCAAAAGGACATGAAACAAAAGCATGTAGTACTGACTCATCAACTGTGACACACATAGGACAAAGTTCCTCCACATTTATATGTCTCCTAGTAAGATTAGAAGCTACTGGCAGAGAGTTACTTGTAAGCCGCCAAAAAAAGATTTTCACTTTATTTGGGGCATCTATTGCCCAAACAAACGACCAATTCTTTGGTCTTGGATTCTCACTAGGGCCTGCTACAAGACTGCTGGTACGGTTATGCTGCATAGACCGAGCTAAGTGATATGCGGATTTTACCGAATAATGCCCCGATTGAGAACAGAACCATCTTCTTGTATCATCACAATTAGGCCCACCTACTGGTATTCTAATGATTTCCTGAACATCCTCAGGCCAAAAGATTGCTTCCAAGGCACTGATATCCCAGCCTCTACCAGTTTCCATCAAGAAATTTGCAACAGGTAGGTCACCAAAGCCAAAGGTATCAGGTGTGAAGGGGCGCCGACAGGATTCTCTAGGGATCCAACTATCCTGCCATGAGCCCACTGATAACCCATTCCCTATACGCCATATGATTCCTTCCTGAACTAATGGTATAGCACTAAAAACACTTTTCCAAGTGAAGGACGCATTTGGATTTGACGAAGCCTCTAGAATATCACAATGTGGGAAGTACTTGGCTTTCCATACCCTACTCAATAAGGAATTGGGATTTTAGATAACCCGCCAAACTTGTTTTCCCAACATAGCTAAATTGAAAGAACTAAGATCACGGAATCCCATACCCCCATCTCGCTTACTATCACACATCTTATCCCATTTAACCCAATGAATTTTCTTCTGATCACCTTCCCCCCACCAGAAGTTAGAAATAACAGACTCTAACTCCCTAATGAGATATTCAGGTAATTTAAAACACCCCATAACATAAGTAGGAATAGCTTGTAACACTGCTTTAATTAACACTTCCTTACCAGCCTTAGATAAATGTTTTTCACCAAACCCCTGAGTTTTTTGCCATAATCTTTCTCTAATCCATCCAAACACCTCCTTCTTAGATCTACCCATAGTAGTAGGTAATCCCAGATACTTCTCATGCTTCTCCTCTACCCTAACAGGAAGAATTTCTCTGATCTCCTCTATCCTATCCCTTCCCGTATTCTTACTGTATACAGCAGTAGACTTATCGATATTTATAATTTGCCCAGATGCACTACTGTAATCTGCCAGGACATCCCTTACTACTCCCGCTGCCTCTTTCGATGCCTCACAAAATATCAGAGTATCATCCGCGAAAAGTAAGTGAGAAACTCGTGGAGCATTACGGGCCACAGCCACTCCCCGAATCAAACCCCTACTTTCCGCGTCAACTAGCAGAGAACTAAAAGCCTCAGTGATAAACAGAAATAAATAAGGAGATAAAGGATCTCCTTGCCGTAAACCTCTCTCTGGCTTAATAGGACCAAACAATTCCCCATTCACTTTAACAGAGTATGAAACTGAACACACACATAGCATGATTAATTGAATAAAATTTTGCTCAAATCCTAATCTGTATAACACGCGCTCCAGGAAAATCCACTCAACCCTATCATAAGCCTTACTCATGTCTAGTTTTAAAGCCATATACCCATCTTTACCTGTTGTTTTTCTTTTCAAAAAATGATTCACCTCATAGGCTACTAAGACATTATCAGTGATCAGACGGTTAGGGACAAAGGCAGATTGGGTTTCAGCAATAATTTTAGACATGTGAGGCTTAAGTCGATTTGTGATGGCTTTGGAGGCAATTTTGAAAATGACATTGCTCAGGCTAATGGGACGAAACTGGGTAATAAACTCAGGTGACTGACACTTAGGTAGTAAGACAATATGTGTATAGTTAAGCTTAACATTCAACTTCTTATGATTTAAAATATCAAGAACACAGGAAATCACAGAACGACCAACAATATGCCAAAACTTTTGGTAAAATAAACCATCAGGTCCGGGTGATTTGGTAGGATACATATCGAAAAGAGCAGTTCTTACCTCACTGGCAGTGTATACACGACGTAGCTCCAGATTGATATCCTCAGTGACCTTTCTACTCATAGTATTCACCACTCTTTCCACAGCATCATCAGCAGGATTACTGGTACTGAAAATTTCCTCAAAGTATTCTCTTGCAATGTTACCCATCTCACGCAACTTTGTATGTGGCGCAGTTAGGGAGCCAAGTTGACATATAATAAGTCTTCAATTTTTAAGGAGAAGCATAATAAAAAGAGAAATTGAAAACCACAAAATTTTATTAAAGTTTAACGGAGAGAACTGTACAGAATGACGATTGGAATGTATATATGTTTGTTTGTATCGACTCAAAAGAATATTTGCGCTATCATGATTATCTCCAAGACTCCAACACAAACAAGCAAACATCTAAAGCGACGTAACACAACAAAAAAATAATTCTAAATGTTAAGGGCAGACGAATGCGACATGATATGGAGTTATAATGTTGATGATATGCATATGAGAAAGTGGAGTTATCAAAGATGTGGTGTAGTACAAGTATGGAGCTTGGTGGAAGCTTGAGATCCATTGTTAGTGGTGTCTTCTCCTCTTATGAGTGTGGACCATTTGTTCCCGTCAACCTTAGCCATATGTGTGTGTTCTTGGCTGCACAAGCAATTTTTTTCATTTGTTAGCTTTATTAGTTGACTATCTTTCGAATTATTTTCAAGTTCTATTTCAACTTTTTTTTTTGGAACTCAAGAAAATTCTATATATCCCAAAATCCGATAAGTACAAAGGCCGATATAATCCAGGGCCAGGCCAACCAAATCTCCTAACAGCAATCCCACCGACTAGTCTATCCAAATTGTAAATGATCTACATGTATGCGCAGTTTCCTATACAGCGTGCACCGAACTACAATAATTCGAATTATACTCCTATACAATGTATCCTCATCTAATGCTCCCTGTTGGAAAATGATCTCATTTCTCTGATTCCATACTGCATAAACAAGTTCAGCAACAAGCCCTCTCAACAGTACAACCCTCCAACCTTTCCCTTTGGATTTATCAAGTAACCATGTCCAAATCAAGTCCCGTCTACGAGGGCATCCTTCCATCCGTAGCCACCCTATGATACGAATCAAAAGTCGATAGCTCACGGGGCAATGAAAGAAAAGATGAGCATACGTTTCCGTCCCTCCACACAGCACACAACGCCCATCAGTAATACATCCAAATCGAATAAGTCTATCTTTGGTAGGCAATCGTCCATGCATCCCCAACCACAAACAGAAAACTGCACGCGGCCTGACCATATTTCAACTTTTATAAGTATCAATTTCAACTTACTTGATAATAAAGCGCAGCTTAATTGGTCGATACTTCACCTCCAATCAATTAGTCGAAAGTTTTTCATTTAAATAGTTGATTCACCTGAGCTATAATGTAATCACCGAATGAACAACCCTATTTTACATTATGTATCAATACAAATTATAGTTTATTTAATTTAGTGTAAATTAAATTAAACAAAATAAAAATCTTGATGCAATTTAAATATCCAATTTTATTAAATAATAATGAATATTTGCATCTCAATATTTCCAGACATTTTTTAAGCGGTTTTTATTTTTTACATACAATTTGAGGAAACAACTTTCACCTAGGTCACTCTAGTTTTTCATGTATTGGCCCAATACATTTACTTTCACTTAGGCCAAAGTAGTGTGTTGAAACCTATGTTTTAAAACCTGGACTCGGAAGTTAAGCCGGTGACCCCCGGGTTAAGGTCGAACCGGGGTTCAACCGGTTGAACCGATTAAACCGGATTAGACCGGTATACTGTTAAAATAATATATATATATATATATATATATATATATATATATTTATCCATTATATTTTCATATAAATAGCAATATCAACCTTTAAAATACTCATATTATATGGGGAAAAAAAACACAAAATTAGAAATTTAGAATCATATACTCCACCTAGAATATTAAAGATTAACAAAAGTTACAAACATCATAGATCATAATCATACGATAACATCAAAATATTCCAAACTCCAAACATCAAACACTACTAGAAAACATACATAAATGTAAGAGTACTTTTGTTAGAGCCAAATACTTTAACTTACAAAATCTAGAGTTAGCTGTTACATAAACAAGTAGTGGTCCCAAATTAATAAATATAACTTTTGTAAGAGCTCACTGATACAAACCAAAAATTATTTAATTGAAACTAAAAATAAATGATCATTGGTTAAAGCAAGCTCTTACATGATCCAGATTTATGTTAAAAAAATATATGCAAATGGAAGTAGGATCTTGTAAGAAGAAACTGTTACAATAGGAAGTATCTATACGGGATTTGTGTATTATTTGTAATAGTTAGCTCTTACATAAATAAGTTTTGATGATAAAATATATAGATAAAAAGAAAGGTAGATAATGTAAGAATATACTGTTACAAAAGAGAGTATTTAAACAAATTTGTATTGGAATTTGGAGGCATTTGAAGTAAGAGTTAACTGTTACAATAGGATGTATATATACGGTATGTTTGTATCATTTGTTCAAGTTTGATAATAACACAAAATATAAAATGAGGGAGGTAATTAATGTAAGAGTATACTGTTACAGAAGAAAGTATATATACAAATTTGTATTGGAAGCATTTCAAGTAAGATTACTAGAATACCAGTACAAGATAAAATATCCATACCGTACTTAGATTGTTTGTTTCTTCACTTTTATAATATGTAATAAATACAAGTTTAAACCCACAAATTTCTCAAATAAATATTTGCATTGTTAATAAATAATTTTGGAAAAATCAATTTTGTTATTTCTTTTCAATTTTCTGTGGAAAAAAATTAGTCGTATATAAACTCCGTTATTTTCCTATAATATGCATAATTTCATAATAAATAATAGCAAACAATGTTCTTAAATTGTCGAAATAAATCATAGCATATAATAATATCTCGATTCAGATTTTAGAGATAAAATATAGAAATTTGGGAGGATTGAAGAAAAAATATAAAAAGAAGAAGATAAAACGAGAGTAAAATGCATATGGGAAGGTAATTCAGAGAGAAATACTCCAGATGAGAATTCTTAGTTCTTATCAATAAGTGGGTTAAGTGGTCATGTCATATAGAACAATAGATAGTTTCACACGAACGCGTAGCAACACACTACACAAGGTGAAATAGTAAACAAGATGTTGGATATTAAGCAATGAACAACATTTCATGATCCAATAAAGTCCGTTGAATGTATATATATCGCAAGTGATATACCATAATGACTGAATATATGGAACGAGATATGACATACGTTACGTTGCATGTATATCTCATGCAACTTTTATAAGTATTATATCAAATGGATTATTTGCACCAGCCGGTTTATTTCGTCTTTCGTACCGAAGTTCCAAATATAAAACTGAACATACAATCATGTATTATAAAATCGCGCAGTTTATATTATAGTGTTCGCACTTTCATTGAACCTCGTTTTAATAAAACAGATAAAAACAAACAAATTGATAAGTCGGTCTAAAATCTAATACGGATCTAGAGAGTGGTGTTACGATTTATGCAAGTATTAAATATCAATAGCAAGGTAACTTTATAATTTGATGTAACTATTATCTTAATTTAGCGGCTCGTGCATGAGCAAGCTCTAAGAGGAAAACAGAGCGACCCATAGATTCCCTTTCTTATTAATATCCGTTTCTTAGTGATAATTGATCGGGGCACTTTTTGTTGGTACAACTGAAATACTTAAGGAAGAATAAGAGGTCGTATGATTGAGGATGTTGAGGCTGATAAGATGGGAAAAGCTTTGCTGGTTTGGATGAGAAGATCTCATAATCTGCTTTTGACTTATATTATTTTATACTTTTATATAATGGACGAATAAAACGAACCAAACAGTGTACGTTGATGATATTAGATTTATATAAAATATACATGATATATGCATCTAATGTCATAGTTGTCTCCTGCTACAAATAAGAAATAATAATGTAAATAAAGTAATATTCATATTATTCCTAAAAAAAGTAATATTCATATTTCAGTGTGTGTAAGAGCTACTTCTTACATTACATATGTGAAATAAATCAAACATCGCGCCATTCCTAAAAACATTAGCGGGAATATTTCAAGCGCCATTCCTGAAAACATTAGCGGGAATATTTCAATGTCTTTTGGATGTATAAGAGCCAGCTCTAACCATAGAAGGTAAGCTCTAACAAATAGGCCATGGTGCTATTATTAAACAAAATATCACCATTTGTTTTATCCTAAAATTCATATTTTTCTCCTCCATTCCAGAGAATAACAACCCTGCCCCTTCTTCCACCGTCACGCCTCCTGCCTCCTTCCAATCCCACCCCCACCCATCACGCCTTCATCTCATCCCATCTCGACATCACCACCACCGTTCCTCCTGCTTACCGTGAACACAAGGTAAGATTTTTCTTTTTCTTTGATATATCAATTGATTTCTCTGGTTTGTAATTCGGATCTCAAATCTGCAATTGATTCATTAAAACTAAGCAATTGATTTTCTTTCTTCTTTGTAATAGAGCAAATGATGTCTTTCTTCTTTGATATAGAACAATTGCTACTTACTTGATGTTGGTATTGATATAGTTGGTTTGTGTTCAGATTCGACTCTTGCTTGTCATCTGCTACTAGTTTTCATGTTTACGATTCCGTTGCTCTAACCCATAAAGGTATCAATTTCTCATTTCTTCTCTATTTTTATGAACATCATCATTAGTAATCTGTTTTAACACCTTATATGTTGTACTACGTGTTATTTGATGCATATAAGGTTACATTGTTGAGTTTTTTGGATGCTACTTTGATCTACTGCACTAGAACGGATGAGCACATGGTTCAGATCTATTATCGTATTGCTGGTGTTGTCCTCTTTTTTATTTAAACTTGATATTTCTGTTTTTTTGGTTCATGTAGTTAGTTTGTTTAGCTTACGACAAAACTAATGATCTTAGTCCTTTTTGTTGTTAGTATAATGACTAAATTTAATAAGGAAGTCAATTTGGAACCCGAGAGTAGTTGGAACTCAGACTCTATGGTGTGGCGTGTTGATCTTGTTGTACTCAATGTTGTTGGCCGTTCTGGAAACCAGTTTCCATCACTTAAATACAATGTCAAACTGAACGTTATCATGACGGTATTGTTTTTCAGGGCTTTTGTTCCTCGATTGTTCAGTTTGATGATGTACTTATCGTCACAAGTTAGTCAATTCATGGTACTCAAAATTCTGATAAGTACATTAACTAGTTAGAAGGACTTGTGTCTTACTCATAAACTCTTCATGTGCCATCTTCGGACAAATTAATTCTATCAGCTTACTGCTGTGGCCTTTTGCTTGATGTCTGCTTAGGTATAAAACTCACATTACATTTATATTAGTTTTTTTTTGAAGAGGCAAATCTATTCTAATTCTACTCCTACTCCTACACTAACCCAATACCAACCTTATATCACCAAATAAACCTCCACCTCCGGGTTTCGAACCTGGGACCTCTAACCATTACACCCTACACCTTACCACTGCACCACCCACCCCGGGTTCTACATTTATATTAGTATAATTTATTTTTTTACTAGTCTCATATAGTATTTTCATTTTCCAGTGCAGTGATAAAGTGAGTCTTAGGATAAGACTCTTAGCCTTGAGTTGGGTTATTTTTTGGCTGGTATCATGATATCTACCACAAAATCTGGTCAGCATACCTTAGAACAGGTATACTTGATCACGAATTTTCCATCACGGGCATATAAGAGGTTGACATGATAACTCGAATGGAGTATCTAACTAAAACCCCAAGTCTTCTTCAGCTATGCAACATTCAGTGCATTCAGTGCAACTCTCAGCATTTCTCAGGAGCTGAGAGACACAGTTCAGTTATGCAACATTCAGTGCCAAAGTCAACAGCAGAAATATTTTTGCAGGTCTTCTTCAGCTTGCTAATTCAGTCTGTAGCAAACTCAGCTTCAGAAATGCTATACCTCCTTTTGCAGTAAGTTTGGGAGTTTAATTCAG
This sequence comes from Plantago coronopus, assembly GCA_036897195.1. Lineage (NCBI taxonomy): Eukaryota > Viridiplantae > Streptophyta > Magnoliopsida > Lamiales > Plantaginaceae > Plantago > Plantago coronopus. The sequence goes on along the minus strand of JAYMSL010003165.1, from coordinate 2,426 downwards.
CTATTTGCGGTTTCTCTGACGTTTTAGTTTAAGGCCATATAGCATGAGTGAACAGATTGCGTGAGGCCTTTTTAGTTTTTAAGTTTGGCATCTTCTTTTCTTCTTCTTTTCTTTACTATTTACAAACCTCCTCTCTTTCGTTGAGATGGAATGAATATATTTTCTTGAATCTACTCGTTAACAAGTCTTTTCTTCATCACTTTTCCGATGCAGATGGACAAGATCTTGCAACCAGCTTGCTCAAACTCTATAAATGATAGCTGAAGCAAACCAGCGAGCTGAAAACAACGATGGCTCTTTGTAATATAGTTCTTCAGGCAAGTCACTTTTCCATCATTTTTACAGGTGTAACTAAAAGATCCTATGCTCCTCTGTCGTAATTTTTTTCCCAAAAAACTGTATGACTCATATAGTAACAACATCTAATCCTTGAATGTTTTCCTATTTCTTAACAATTTTCAACTCAAAGCTGGAAAAGTTGTTTGTAATTTTATTTGTGGACTTCCATACTCAATATCATAAATGAATTCTCTAAGATATCTGTTAATCTGTTAGTGTAGTCATCAACTACATTTGAAACCTACCCTGCTGCATAACAAAAATGTATAAGAGTTGTCCTCACTTGATATACATCATTTACTTTGCAATTGCAGCAATGTAATTACGTAAGCCACAACCAAACTCGATTTTACTTGAAGATGGCAAGAAGCAAGAAGTTGAGGCCACCAGTATATAATATGTAAGAAGAATGCATCTTCTGCCTTAAGTTGTTACTCAACAGTTTCTATTTGCTCTGCTTATAGCCAATAAAAGAAACTATCTTTCAATTTATATTTAGTTCGAAATATACTCCAGCAGGCTTTAGTTAATTAAAGAGGCTTATTGATGAACTTGTTAAAGCCAAATTCTAGATGAAGGAGCTATCTCTGATTTCCAACTTGGTAAACTTAAAACAAAATTACTAGAGCTATCTCTGATTACTGCTAACAATATTCAGAGTTTCATGCTAACTTATTAGCTTGATTTTTTTTCCAACTGAAGGAGGAAGTTTGGTTTCTCTACTTGGTATTGATCACTGGAAAACCATCTCCAGGTAGTTGACTGTTTTCTCCAGTCTGATGTGTACTTAAGGAGTTAATAGAACTAATATGTTAGCGGAGGCTTGAGTTTTCTTTGACATTTCATGCCATTTTATAATTTTTGTCTGGTTTATATCCTGTCACTGCATTTGCCATCTCATATCAAACTGGGCAGCTGAATGGTGACGCAATGTCTAGAAAGATGAAGGGGAAATGGAAGGAGAAGTTGACTCAGAAGTTGGAGATCTGAAAGCAGCTTCCCAACAGAACCGACTGGCAACATTGGATATATTTGCTAGTTGTGGAGGCTTGTCTGAAGGTCTTCAGCAATCAAGTAAGCTTACCTACTTGAAGTTTATGTAGCATTAAATTCAGTGTTCTATCTTGAATAGCGTCTATTTCAGTCACTAGGATATACTAATAGATTTACTTGTGTTTTACATCTTTGCATGATTGCATCTTTATCCTGGCTGATCACGTCAGTGCTCATTACTTCTAAGTGCTATGTCTAGCTTCTTATGCCTGCAGTTTTGCAATTTTCTGAGTGCATGTGGTCTTCGTTTGTTAAAAAGAAGTGCTAATTGAAGTACTAGTAATCTGAACTAGTGTTATCTTGCTTAACATTTGGTCAAGAGCATTCTTAACTGTTAGTCACTTAGTTGCCGATAGTCTTGGCTTTATCCTCTTCTATTTGTCGATAATTCTCAGCACAGGTTGAACTTGAAACGACGACATTGCACCGTCTGCCATGTTTTCACTGTATCTTGGACTTTAAGCTGCTTTTTTCAGCTTCTAGTTGTTGTAGCAGTTCTTCTTTTTTCCTTTCAGTTTTCTTCTATTGACTGTGTTCTGTGTATTGCTATCTGGGTGTTTAATTTGGTACGTTTCTCACCTTGAGAGATGGCGAGTTCGACTCTCGCAACACTCGTAAATTGTTTTTCGAATGTGCATTGCTAGCTTGATTTATAGTTTTGGTTAGGTATATAGAACTATTGAGACCCTCAAAAGGGTGCCTAAATATGTCTATTGAGACCCTCAAAAGGGTGCCTCGTATGTCTATTGAGATGCTTATAAGAGTGACTATACGTGGCTATTGAGACGCTTTTATGCGTGACAATACATGGCTATTGAGACGCTTATAAGGGTGACTATACGTGGCTATTGAGACGCTTTTATGAGTGACAATACGTGGCTATTGAGACGCTTCTATGGGTGACAATAAGTAGCTATTGAGACGCTTTTATGAGTGACAAGATGTGGATATTGAGACGCTTTTATGAGTGACAATACGTGGCTATTGAGACGCCTAAGAGGGTGACGATAGGTGGGGACCTATAGTTACCCCCA
>JAYMSL010003164.1:0-12878 GCA_036897195.1 Plantago coronopus | reverse complement strand
CCATGGTGATTTATGAAGAGAGCTTAGTCAGGCTAAACTAGCATCAAGTAGTTCGCATTTCACATCTACTTCACTGCACACAGACGCGATGAGAAGTAAGTGTTTGCAACTATTCGTACCAAGTCCCGTGCTGATGAATTCTGCTACTTTCTACTACATTTATGTGCTTTCGAATCCTGTTTACTTGAAGATAGATACTTGTTTGTTACATCTTGTTGCTGTTATTATTACTAGTTTTATACATTTATTTTGTGGTTTAGGTTGCAACTGAACTGAAGTTAAACCAGATTTTCATCTTCTTGCTGTTAGTCATGAGTTAAATTGTTTGGTACCCTTTAATGGTCTGCGCGGTTATGGAAAATTTTCTGTCACTTCAGATGGCCTTTCCGAATAATTGACACGAATCTGGGATGCAATTCATCATTGTCTTTCAGTTTCCAGATTCATCGTTGGCACGAACAAGCCATGATATATCAGCAACACGAAGTAAGCTACGGATGCTGTGGTTGGCATCTCGTAATGATCAAATTTGGTTCAGTACACTACGCAAGAGCAAACTAGCCTGAATTCTAGCAATGCAACAAATCAGAATAGAGTGCCAAGGCCAAACAACCATTGTATCATGGCATTGATCTTGAATTATACGTGTTCGAACTTTTGGAAACAAGACATAATGCTTTCACTGTGATCAATGAACACAATGCCTTAAGCTTGCAACTACATATCTGCATTCTGCTTGAATCAAAACACTATATTTGCAAATCTGAAACACAGAAAATGTTCCAAGCACATAAATAATTCGGGTGAAACACGATCGTATTACTCCCGTCTGTGTTGAGCAATTTCTCCATCTTGTAGGCACAATTAAATCGATTTTCCTAATGAGTAATGCGCCCTCACCATAAGTGTACAAAACGGGTGTTCAATGAATTGCTATCTATTTGTCGAGGACAATCATGTTTACCAATTGACATCTACTTCACTAGACACAGACATGATGAGAAATTTCCAAGCGTATGCAATTGATTCCATGTCCATGTTGATATACGAAGAGAGCTTAATCAGTTTAAACTAGGTGATAAATTCGGCTACTTTCTACTAGTTTTGATGAAAATAGACAGTGTTACTTGTTAGTTAGCGCATATGAATTGAATTTCTCAGTTTACGAAGAACAAAATTTTATCTTGATACTCATAAGTTGTCTTGCGTAGCTTGCAACTCTACATTAGCATGTCATGAATCGTTAATCAGATGATGTTATTTCTGCTAATGATTATGAACGTGTCTGAATTATTTTAGTTATGTTTTGGTATAGATCGAGTTATTACCTGCTCTAGATAGCTTCTGGTCATGTTTTCTGAACTTATGTTGATGAAATTTCTAACTATATGTGCTGCATTATATACATTTCCCGAACACTGAATTACATTTATCTCACTACCAGAAAAATGAACAGGAAAATCACTGGTTTAGGACGACACAATTGAGCTACACTGCTCTTCGTTTGATCTGTCAATGTCGACAGATCATAGGATAGTCCGAACATATTGATCAAAGTAGTAACATACCATGTTCACTCTACCATAATATATAACCATGTTATATCTGCTGTAGTATCTGGTTATACACAAAGTGGCATTGTGTTGTCCTCAGGACATGAGGAGTCAGAATGAGGGATAACAGCAAATAGGCGTAGTAATTGTTGAGCAACATACTTTTTCCTTTATCCACAATGCTTAGAGCAGAATCCAAGCAGGAAATAGAGTACTTGCCTAAGTCAGCAATACAACGCCCGACCTTCAGTTTCATGCTTCTGGTATCATACTTCTTGGCGACACTCGTAAAGGTTTGAACAAAACCTTTAAACTTGTCACCTACGATGAGAGCCAAAGTTAACATATTCGCTCCACGGGTACGTGGGTCAGATCTCAATACCCTATTACAAAGAGCAGGATCTCAGACCTTGCTAAACACGTCACGAACCAAATCGGCTTGGGCGGTGTTAGTAACAAAACTAAACAAGCTAATATATGATCAGATTATGTGCTAGTACATTACATTATAGTGAGATTCAGTAATATTATTTCTGTGACAAACTCAGAATGTGTTTCTATAATTTCTCTCTATTTTAAGAAGGCAAAAAGCATCAATCAAAATTACACATTCCATTCTACTTGATATATACAAGACCACTCAAGAGCTGAATGTATAACTTTAGTCCTCTCATACACACCAGAGGTATTAAATTAGTTGCACAAAGGGAAAATAAAGTTTTTACATGAAGTTGAAATTACATTTAAGCTCGAAAAAGTACAGAACCAAAGGGGCATTCCCCGGTGTTGGTATAAGATATCCTACCAACCTCGAGGCTCAATCTATAAGAATCCTGGCACAAGTAGTTAGACACAAACTCCCAACAACTGGAGTGTATCCTGGCAAAAGTAGTTACTGAAAAATCCAGGTCTGATGATGCAAACAAACTGCAAGCTCTACCGTCAGCACACCGGTCACATGGTGAGTCTCAATTGCATCCTGCTAACCGAGCTAAGCACTCGGCCCGGACTATCTTCAAGGGAAGAGATCGATTTAGACATAATTCTCCATCCACCATTCTGTCTGTCCATCAGGAATACAGGTAAGTACAAGTCTGTCAGGACTGAACATAGCAAACGGTAAAGAACAAACAAGCCATGAATACATACCTGCAAATTGCCACTTAGGCACGGACACTCTATCACTCTCAGAAACGGATTGGATTCACAGAACAGGCACGGGACACTCTGTCACTCTCAGAAACAGATTGGATTCACGGAACAGTAGACTCCATTAAACTAATTCGTCTTCGAAAAATCTCGCTTCAAATTATCATCAGATTTGGTTCGTCGCAAAATGTTTGAGCTGTGATTCTGAGAATCGATAAAGCAGAAGCCTGCGTGTATCGTTCTGGAATCCTTGACACCAAATATTTATAAAAACCGAAAACTAAGTTATCCATCATCCAGCAGCAAAGATCGAACGTTTATAAAATCCGAAAAGTTCATAGTTTAAGTTCATTGTTTGAAACTCAAATTCAAAATTAAACAGAATTCTGTTCATAAGGTTTAAGAGATGCTATAAACACACAAAACCTTGGAGATATGATCTTGTGGAGATATGATCTTGATCTCAAAACAGAGGAACTTTATCGGATTTACGAAGAAACACCAATCTTTTTCGGACTAAGAAACAGACATCAAAACCTATTAGGTAACAAACTTGCCTTCGTAATTTCGTATTCGTTCGGTTTGTCTTAATTGCTTCATGAATAAACTTCTGAATGTTGAAGAAATCATAAGAACATAAGTGTTAAGCTAAGCAAAGCAGAACACATCTTCTCATCTTTTTCCAATGCATTTATGTGTTAAATAACGCCACAAATTCTACATCAAATACAGGATCAATGAACGACTTATATATGTTCGAAAATAGTACTGCCAATCGCTCACCCAAAATTCTACAATCTGGTGATTCGATTTCATTGCACATACAGATATTGCCACAAATTCGGAATGCAAGGGAAGGAGATGATCAGATGAAGTATGAGGGTGAGGCAAATCGAACAAGTCGGAAACTATATGATCCACTTTAAAACTAAATTCCTAAACAGTTTAAAACATTAATTATAAAATCTCTAGTAAAGATTTGAAACTGTCAATATATATATTATTCCAAAACTATATGACCAGAAATACTCTCTTTTATAAATAAAATAAAATTTAAAAAATAGAATACTAGATTTAGTTAAAATCTCAAAACAGAGGAAATTATTATTCCAATTTTTTTTCTTTTTTTTGGAAACAGATTATTCTTCCGATCTCTATCTTGCAAATTATTCTTCCAATACAGAGAAATCAGAGCTATTTTCGATTCATCGGAGCAGGTTAGTCCTTATTGCTCATCGATTTTTTTCTTCCGATTATTGTTCTGTTTTCCTCTGTTTCTTACTCTATTCAGCTGCTTATATTCCTAAACACTTTTCTTTTAATTCGATTGGATTCAGTTATGGTTCATTCCATTGAGGAAGCAGGAAACCACCGTGGTTCAGGCGATGAGACTCTGACGAAGCGTTGTCGGTCTTCATCGGAGTCGTCTGATCTGGAGAAGAACACGAAGAATGATGTCAAATTGTCAAGTTTACCAGATGAATTGGTAATTGAGATATTGGAACGGCTGCCTATAAAATCAATCGTCAGGTTTAGATGCGTTTCAAAATCTTGGTCTGGTGTGTTTAAGGATCCTACCTTCATCAAAAACCACCGCGGACCTAGGCAAACAATGCTTCTCGTCAGTCGCTTTTGGCCTCCGCCAGTGTCGCGTGGTGGTGACAAAAGAGGGGTGTTGTCTTTTCATGATTTGGATCTCCCTGAAAAAGAAGTGCGACCTTCGCTATGCACCGTGTCCATAAAAGAACTATTAGGCCTTGCGTTAATGTCGAGGGAACTCTATCTTGTAGGTTGCTGCAATGGCATTGTTTGCCTAAACAACTTTGGCGAATTTATCTTCTGGAATCCAGCATTGCACGAATTCAAACGTCTCCCTGTCTACTACTGTTCTACCGGAACAATGACAGCAAAGGGATTTGGTGTTGCGTCCTGTGGTAAAGTTTACAAGGTTATTGCCATGTATAACAACCGAGAAGATCTTAATCGTACCGATGTACATGTATACAGTTCAAATGCCAACTCCTGGCATCAACTTCATGATGCTATGCCTTTCTCCCGTATTACTTGTGGTCCGGAGAGTGTCTTTATCAACGGCTCCTGTCACTGGATTGGAGAAACACGTTCAGGCGGAGTTTGTATACTTTGTTTTGATATCAGTGTTGAGGACTTCACATGGTTAGACTTACCGGACAATATATTTCCTGGTCAAATCACCCCAATTGTCCTGGATGGGTGCCTTGGCATTGCTAATTCGGTTGATAATATTCAACTCTGGGCGATGTTGGAGTATGGTGTAGAGGAGTCGTGGACTAAAATGTTTGAGATAAGTGAAGGTTTCGGATGGACTTGCTTGCCTTGGAAGAATGATATGTTCCTGCTACGCAATCTCCGTGAGGAGCGACGTGACCAATTGGCATCTACTTCATTACACACAGGCAAGATGGAAAAATTTCAGGTGTATGGGTACGATGTGTATATCATGTCCATGGTGATTTATGAAGAGAGCTTAGTCAGGCTAAACTAGCATCAAGTAGTTCGCAATTCACATCTACTTCACTGCACACAGACGCGATGACAAGTAAGTTCTTTGCAACTATTCACACCATGTCCCGTGCTGATGAATTCTGCTACTTTCTACTACATTTATGTGCTTTCGAATCCTGTTTACTTGAAGATAGATACTTGTTACATCTTGTTGCATTGAACTGAAGTTAAACCAGATTTCATCTTCTTGCTGTTAGTCATGAGTTAGATTGTTTGGTACCCTTTAATGGTCTGCGCGGTTACGGAAAACTTTCTGTCACTTCAGATGGCCTTTCCGAATAATTGACACGAATCTGGGATGCAATTCATCATTGTTTTTCAGTTTCCAGATTCATCGTTGGCACGAACAAGCCATGATATTATCAGCAACACAAAGTAAGCTATGGATGCTGTGGTTGGCATCTCGTAATGATCACATTCGGTTCAGTACACTACGCAAGAGCAAACTAGCCTGAACTCTAGCAAAGCAACAAATCAGAACTGAGAGCCAAGCGCAAACAACCATTGTATCATGGCTTTGATCTTGAACGATACGTGTTCGAACTTTCGAAAACAAGACATAATGCTTTCACTGTGAATCTGTGATCAATGAACACAATGCCTTAAGCTTGCAACTACATATCTGCATTGTGCTTGAATCGAAACTCTATCTTTGGAAATCTGAAACACAGAAAATGTTTACAACTCAATTTCTACATACATAGTATTGTTTTAGTCTACATATTATGTTTGCCTAATCTTAAAATCTAAGTATAATAGACATCGCGGTACCTCATACTAGTATAGTACCAAACATTCTATTGAATAGTTAAATATAAAAATTTTCGTACAAGCTGGTGAAATAAATGTCAATATAATCATGGAAAATGTATATTCAAATAATTTTCAAAAGTTTCTCATTAAACATAATCATTTCTAGGAAAATCATACTAGCTCTACGTTTCTTCAGCTTATCAATATCATCAAGAATTAAATCAATGTCAAAATCATCAACAATTTCATTATCAATATGCATTATCTAATTGTTAACTGAGAATTCATCCTCAATATACACACCAGCCCCATCAATATAACAAGTGCGAATGTAACGGTAAGACCTGAAATCACATGGAGAACAAATGAGAGAAGTTACGTCTCGTAGGGACAACTTCAAAAAGCTTCTTCTTAATGTTTCAAAATAGTTCAATTCATACAAAATACCAGTCTTTCCGAAGCACCATTCTAAACTAACACCACCACCACCTACAAATTCTTGGAAAACTTAGAGTGGTTTGCTCTAATGTTTACGAATTTTTATAAGAAATAAATGGCACCACCTAATTTTAATCATATCTTCTATTTCCCAGTGTCAAATTCACATTAAGAATTCTGACAGATACAGTGATACACATAGATAGAACCAAGACCAGGAAAAACTTACTAAGTGACTAACAGTTAGCAATCGCGATCCTCTAAGACAATTTAGTAAGACATCTTCTAAGACAATGATTAGATTAACGCCATGTGTCTATAATTTAGTTAGTAACAAATCATTCTTTTTTACACTTTTCTAAATTTAGCTAATTGGAGTTATGAAAGATTGAAAAATAAAAAACAAATTTAGTTTTGGTAATATATATATGAGTTTATTTAAATATCAGTTTATGTCTATGTATATGAGTTTATTTAAATGAGCTTTTTATTAAAAATAAGCGTGAATGCTGATATTGATTGTTGAAAATGGAGAATAAAAAAATAACAATAACAATAATTATTTTCTCTCCGTTCTAAAACATCAAACAAATTTAGTTTCGTCATTTTTTTATATAAAAAATATACTATTACATTTATAATTATTTAATGAACTTACTTATGATTGTTAACTTGTTATTAATTTGTATTTTTCACTTGAAAGGTTGTAACAAGACACACTAAAGTTAGTTGGGCTACTTTTAAAAAAGTATTTATACAATAATTTTAAAGACGTTTTAAAGGAGTAAAAATTGAAGTATTTTGACATTCACAAATGCAAGTTTCTCAAATAATTTAATTGCTAAGAAAAAAAAACTTACGTTAATTATAGAACACAATATAAAAATACAAACATATATTACACAGTTCATTTTTATGTGAATATGTATTTTTATTTATTATTGTGCAATCTCTAGGTTTATTTTATTTTTATTTTCTTCTTCTTCCTATAAAAAAACTAGTTTGATTTATTTATCACTCCAATTAGCTAAATTAAGAAGAGTATAGAAAGGAATGATTAGTTAGTAATTAAATCATGCACACATGGCGAAAATCTAACCCATGTCTTAAAAGATGTCGTATGAAAATGACTTAGAGGATCGCGATTGAACATCTAATTACAACCCTTAACCAAAACACTAGTTGATTCTGTCGAACCAAGACATGAAAATAAATAAATGGTACCACCTAACTAGTGAATTGCGATCCTGTTCAAGGATGGGAAATTATATCATATCTTCTATTTCCCAGTGTCAAATTCACATGACCTCCGAAACTAGCCCAAGAATGACAGATACACATTGGAAGAAGTTATTAAACGAGAAAATTGTAAAGGAAGCGAAAAGAAGACGAGAGAGAAAAATGAAACGAATCCAGGGAGATCGATTGAAGCGAGATCTTGCGAAGTCTAATCGATCGGACGGACTCCATGGCCGGAATCCAATCCATCGATCCAGCCAGACGTTGAGTTCTTGGAGTTGGAGACGATCAGTTCTGAGAACAGCTGAAAAGATTGGGGAAAAATTTAATCGAACGGATTAATTGATGGATTAAACGAACGAATTAATTGACAGAACAGTTAAAGAAACTAGTGGCAAAGCTTTAAAATACACTTAAACCCTTTCCTTTTGCAATTTAACACTAATATTTATTTTTTGCAATCGGCACTTGAATATTTTGAGAGTACATTAGATTTGGACCGCGAAATACAGACCACGGTACAGTCAGAATAGTCCAGACGTTAAACACGGAAAACTGTGGTACATTCGTATTATCCACTAGTTCCTGACGTCTCATTCCAAAACCCTAGAAACATTGGTGAATCCTGTTGAAACAACGATTACCTAAAATCCTATCGAGGATATTCTAAAATAAGTCGATACGGACTTCATTAATTAACGATTGCAAAAATCTGACCTATTCTGTTCATTACTTAAAATCTGACCTATTTTGTTCATTACCTAAAATCTGACCTATTATGTTCATTAATTTAACTCAAGATCATTACCTAAAATCTGACCTATTATGTTCAACTTTTGTGCCAAAAGTTTAAAAAGTTCAATTGACGATTGCGAAAAACAAAAAACAATAAGAAGAAGGTTTTATTGTTACACTGCAAAAGAAAAGGTTTGTGTGTATTTTAAAATTTTCTCATTAATTATTATTATTAATTAAAACTGTAAGAAACACATTTAATTCTACTTTTTTAAAAATATATATATACACATCTAATTTTACTTTTTTAAAAAATAAATATATAGGAAGAGAAAAATTATGAAATAAGCAACTACGGACATTCAGTAATGATCTTGAGTTAAAAAGGTGGCTAAAACAAAATAGTTCAACAAGGTAATTCGATTATTTGTGGAGTTAAAAGTGGCTAAAAAAAGTGGCTAAAACAAAAAATAAAGGTTGCAGGTGGGAATTGATCTTGAGACCTCCAAATTGCTGAAACCCTAAGCGACACATATAAACCAACCGAGCTACAAAGTGTTTGTTTCTTAAATCGCCTATAATTCATCAGTTCGCTAAATTCATTCATCGCCATCTTATTGATGAGTGAATTTTTTAGAAATAAAAATTCGTCGAAACTCGAAACATATTCATTATGGATGTCAAATAGTAGATATTAAAAAATAGATTATTCTGGTGAAGTCGAAATTATTGATATAATATAAATTGATTCCATACACAAAATCACGAGAAAAAAGAGTTTGAAAGGAGGAAGGAATGTATGAAAATTGAACTAAACAAGAGACCTAACAACAAATGTTACTGACTGACCGCTTATTATAAATGGTTAATACGAGATATGTACCATGACTCTATGGAATTATATGTAAGTGTTTAGGGTATTCATGTTTTTTTTTTTATCACGTTCAACAATCCAAAGTGTTCTAAGATTACCAGGTACTGTGAAAGTATAGGGGTAACAACACATGATAGGTCAGACATAATATGTAGGGTTTTTAAGTAAAAGTTTGATGAATTGGTTCAAGATTTGACCATGCGGTTGTATGTATTTATAAATAACTAACTATCATGCGGTTATACGTATATTTGTATAACAAACTAACTAACTAACTAACCAACTATACATATTATAAATACATATACATTTTACCGACACAACTTTGTTTTAGTAGATTATAGTTTTCTACTTAAACTAAATGTTATATTTGTTTTCTTATATAACATAGTCATGAACATCGCTAATGATATTGAGGAGACAAAAGAGTATGTTGATTGAATAATACATGTTGGTGATGGTCTTACTGATGGTGATAATGATGGTGAGATGGACATAAAGAAAACATATGAATTCCTTATTAAGGAAGTAAGTAGTCTTATTTAAACTATTGTACAAATTTTGTATCCATCTTTAGAACAACATATATCCAATCCTGCATTTCACCAACATATTTTCTTAATCGGGTCATTCTTGCACCTACTAATAAGATAGTTGATGATATAAACCAATATGTCTATCATTGTCACCCAATGATTTACTCGAGTACTTTAGTGATGATAGCATCAGCCGGCTGAACGGTAAGACATTAAAGGAACTAATTTATGTTGAATATCTCAATCTATCAACTGTTCTAGATTACCTAATTACAAAAGAGTATTAAAGTTCAGATGAACTGTCATGCTACTATAGAAGTACATAGCTCATTAACATGATCTATGTTATAGAACTACATCTATTTTTGTTTGAATTTGGAAAATAAGGTACGTACTTATCCAAAGAATGTTGCTCCGTCCTTCCGATAACACTAAGTTCTCCATTACGTTCGAGCGAAGACAGTTTCCTTTATATGTATGTTTCGCGATGACGTTAAACAATAGTCAGGACAATATCTATCCAAAGTTAGGATTTTACCTCACATCTCATATCTTTACTCACGGTTAGTTGTATGTTTCACTTTCAAAAGTCACCATTAGAAAGGTCTCAATTTTTTTTAGAGTCGATGTAATACATATGATACTGTAAAGAACATGGCTTACAAGAAAGTATTCGACAAGTTGTGAGGTGTGTACATTCATTGTTCACAAAACATTTGATCAATTTTTTATTTTATTTTGTCATGTTACACATTATAAAATGATATCATATTTCATATTTTTACAGGTGAATTACGTACATGTCATGTAATAACTTATTACAATATTTTGTCATTGAAATTATTATTATTGGCTATATTAACCTTTATATGGATTGTAATAAATTTATCTTAGGCCATCCACTATGGGGTGGCCATATGTATGATCGCGGCCACGATCACGTGCGATCAGTCATCATGATAGGTTGCCTCAAATCGGTAGTATGGTAGTGTCGCAACGGCTCACCCGTCATTATTTATTTATGACAAAATATAAAAGTTATACCAACGATAATAATTTTTCGAGATCTATAAATACATACCAGTGTTCATTATGTTTTACTAAGATGCGCTTTCAATCCTGTTTACTTGAAGATAGATACTTGTTACATCTTGTTGGATTTACTAAGATGGGCCTTTTGTAGCCCATTATTTTGTCATGCAAAGCTTTCTATTGGGAAATGTCGCCCAAGTCTATATGCTCACATCCAATCTTTTGTGCATGAATGAATTATGCCCCAAGTTAGTTCAATTTAAAATCTTCGAATTCTGTAAAGTGCGGCTTTTCCTAGAGCATATGAAAGAGATGTAATCAGAGTAATTTTACTTTACTTCTGGGTGTTTTATAATATATTTTTCCAGTAGATGAGAAAAGCATGTCTCTGATAAGACTGCTTCTTTATAATGAATTTGAGTGCGGATGAATCATACGCTTAATATACATACAATAGAGGCCAAATAAACGAATATTCGAGTTTCGACAAATTCATACAATTGTTTTCAAAATTATATTGAAGAATGTGAACTCTTATCCGAATTGAACTCAACTGATCTGAATTGAACTGAATTGAACTGGAGTAAAGTATAAATTATCTGAACTGTACTTGAAAATCTTGAAGGTGTAATGATTCACCAACTTGAATAATTAGCCTTTAGCCATGCATGCGTCAAGGCATCAACTAAGGATAAAGACCAAAGTAGATTAGAGATTTAATGTCCCATTTAGAGCCAACAACATATATAAAGTCTACCAATAATGCTTTAAATTATAATTATATAGATAATTAATAGATTAAATATCCCTACAAGGTTGAGCACCAACTCGAAGTTGAGAAACTTCCGTAATTTAGGCTCACCAAATTCAATGGAATTAATTCACGCTGATTTATAAATGCTGCTGGTCGGTTCATGCTTGCATATATGGGTTTCTATTTCAACTCATTTAATAAACTCGTGCCAATATACATTTTAAAACACTTAGAGCATATTTGACACTATCTGGTCACCCACTATAACTAGGTACTTGTGTTTAGATTCAGGGGCGGAGATAGAGGTGGGATGAGAGGTGGCAGACTTCCCACTCAAATTTTCAAATTCGTATATTTTATTATTGAACTTTGAAGATTTTGACATTTCGTATTACCCAAACTTTCAAATTTACATATTTTACCATTGAACGTTTAAAGATTTTGATATATCGTCTACAATTTCAAAAATATTATTTTCGCCACCCCGATTTCTAATCCTGGCTTCGCCCCTGTTTAGACTGGTGGCTCGTTTACTTTATCGATGGACGCCGAGCTCAAAATCTAACGAGCGCACTTGACTGCAATCCTCGTTAAGACTTGTGTCACGTGACAGTTCTATTTTCTTTATAAATACTACTTCCTCCGTCCCATATTAAACTTCTCATTTCCAATTTTGCACATACTATTTCCACTGACAATAATAAATATATTCAAAACTAATCACCCAACTACATTTTCAAACACACTGACAATTAATATATATATTTTTCATCAGCACTACCAATATTTTAATCAAAAGTATTCAATCCTTATTTTGTTGACTAGAAGTCAAAGTGAGAAGTTTAATTTGGGACGAATGAAGTAACAAGGTGACATATCATGTGATCAATTTAAGACAAGTTGAACATGTTACAAAATGCTCGCTTGACGCGGTCTACTCAGTCAATCACACCCATCTTATAGCAACTACGAGTTACGACAGAGTCACATTTTATCACCTCGTTTTTCCAAACATACACAAACACTCCGATGCAAGTGAACAACCTACAATCTAAGCACATAATGTGAGAGTAAACTGTTAGAAATTTGGTAGCACTAGGGAGAGTATCCTTCAAGTAGATGATGCGAAGAACTTGTAGAAACGTAATGCTGCAGAATTTGGGATTACCCCGCTTTCACTGAGATAATATTTGCCCCGTATTGGTGCTCACGGTCCAGCAAATATATCCCCAAGATAAGACTGCAGGTGAGGATAGTGGTAGCACTCCCGA
>JAYMSL010003163.1:0-12879 GCA_036897195.1 Plantago coronopus | reverse complement strand
TTAAAAAATCTAGTAGATTTTATATGCCGGTAGAGGCTTGTTTATGAAAAACAAATGAAGACTTAAAATTTTATTAATTAATAATTTAAAACAGTGAACATTCAAGAACATAACATGATTATCAAAAAAGACTCTTAAAATTCCTTTATTTAGAGGCAAATCCATGTCCTCTTATCCTTACACTTCCCCAGTTTCCGAAATCTTTAAGGTAAATGAGAATAAAAATGCATAAATATATAATAGTCCAGTTGCTAAATAAAGGGGGCTTTTAAGTCAAAACTTACTCTGAAAGAATGATTACTTAAATATGACTATGCCTTTTGACGATGAAAAAACCTATTTATTATCAAAGGATTTAAAATATATTTTGTATTTGTACTTACCTCTTTTTGTTTCTGATCCATAATAAAAGAATTTTTGTCTGCGCGAAAGCTGTATTATATTATTGATACAATTAGTATAGTTTTGAAAACAAGGTTAGCTAAAGTTACCCACCGCAGCGTCCCCTAGAAAAAGGCTATTGCCTAGGTGCCCGGTGCTGCGTTAACCCGCATAATGTAGAAACAAAAGCCAAATTTCTAAGCTCAACCTTGTTTCCCTAGGGCCTCCTGGCCCCTACACACGCAAAAGGCTCCAATATTTTAAATAGTAAAAAAAAGTATTTCCAAAGGGAATTCTTGCTTTTTTAAGTAAATATTTTTAACAAATTCTAGATGTCGAAGAAGTTGAACCACCTGAACCCGTACCTTTCTGGATCAAAAACAATAAAAGGAAATATTTAACTGACTTCTAATACCCACGACAATCATCTTTGTAATATTCTGTTTCATACAAAGAATTTTGTGCTTGAGCTTGACCGAGATTCTTCCTGTAATTATGAATACTATGCCGAGCAAGAAAAGTATTTCTTATACTTGAATACATTGAATATATATTTTGTATTTATTAACAACTCCGCTTAAGTATGTCCTTCGCTTTTACTTAAACGGAATTTTTTAACCTTTCATTAATTTAAAAAATCTCTATTTTTTGAACCAAAAGAAGTGCAATTCTTAATGTTATTAATGCAACGCCAACACCTTTAGTTAGCTTTTCCGTGTCTATACGGACTCATGCCTCCTTTTAATTAACAAAAATTTGGAGAATAAAGCATAAGCTTTGATCCCCATTCCATTTATGATTATTCACAAAAAACCAATTCTTTGCGCATACCAAGGACCCCTTTCTAATATAAGTTCAACCTGAATCCCATCTGTCCCTTTCATGGATCTATAATTTAAATTCATCCAACAAAATTTATAGAAATGCATCTCAAAGTATCCACCAAGCAATGCCTTCTCATTGATCAAAAAATCGTATTTCCACGAAACTCTTTTATTATTTATATTATAGTCTAAAATTCGTATAAGTGCGAGGTTGCCAATAATACCGTAACATCCAATAATAAAATGATCATAATCTAATTATAATGAAGATAGTGCCCTCGATTTATTTTGCAACTAGGAGCTTTCTTTACTTTACGAATACTACTCTAGCAAAAAGTTATTCGCAAATCAACAACCTAACAATTATCTTTTAAATAACTTAATTTCTCAAACAACTTTCGATTTTATCAGTAAGAACTTACTTAATATCTTGGCTTCTATAAAGGTCAACCATAAACTTCCAATTAACTTATACATACACATAGATCTATTTGTCGGACATAAATAAATCAAATAGATGGGAAAATTGTATTTTACATATAAAAGTGTATGCAAATTGACTTTTTATCTTTATTTTTTTAATTTATGTTTATATAATATAAATTATTAGTTACTAAAAATTACTTAATTAATCTACTACTGGCTAACTCCTGACACTCCCCCTTTAATTTTCCACTACGGGGCATAACATTGTTATCTTAAAAGCTCTACTATCTTTCTGACAACATTCACACATCCAATTAAAGATCCACTAGATCCAGTTCCTAAAGTAGATTTCAAAATAAGTAAATAGGGAGGGAGTTTGAAGTCTAAAGATCAGGGCATTATATTTGGGTTAGACTTAGTTATTTATATTTTTAAAGCAGCAGAGCAGCTAGTCCAAGTCTTTGTTCTGTAGTCATAATTTACTGAATTTCAAATCGACATTAAAATATTAGTGTCTCCTCTGTATTGATCAGAAGGCATGCAGTCAAATCGAATGACCGTCTCTCTTATACTAAACTTTAAACAAGAGTATGCACCTCAAGGGGACTTGTTTATATTTTTTTTGTTCTTTTTAAGTGATCCTGTAACGGAGCGAGTCCTTTCAGGGACTCCTTGGTGCTACGACGCCTTTTGCTATAGATAGCATAAAGAGTTTAGGTACCTTTACAAGATTCGGTTCTTCTTAAACGTTATCAATCAAACAAAATTTAAACTATAAATAAAAACGTTTGGCTTTTTTTGGCAACCAAAAACCAATCTATCCTAGACTAAATTCCATGTACAGCTCTAAAATGGTAGCAAAACTTTTAAACAAGGAAAGAATCCTTTTCAATAGTTCTCACACAGAAGTTCTTTCTGGGTTCGGCAGGCTTTCGGATATTTATTCCAAGCAAACCTTATTAATGACCAGTTTTTATTGTGAATTAAAAGACTCTTATTTATCTTTTATTCCTGCCTTGTGAACACAAATTTGTGACTTAATGTAAAGATTTCAAAGGGATTTTTCTATCAATTTAATTCCTCGTATGGTATTTTTGCCTTATTGATAAAAACTGATCTTAAGTAATGTTGACGTTCTTACAACTACAAACTTTTTATATTCTAAAATACTAGGTCTAGCCATTTTTAGACTTTTCCCTTTGAATGAGTTTCCAGCGCTATTCCATTATTGGATCTCAAATAAATTTTTTCTTCGAATTTAAGTGCGGTCGATTTAAGGCTTTCCACTTTCATTAACTAAATAATAATAAATTTACTAATAATATAAAAATTACTACTGAGGAATTTGTCTGTACTCTAATTAGTATTATACGTTCATAAAGATTAAATATAATTTAGGAACGTAAAAATGTATTGCAAAATAAAATTTCAATTAATGAAAGAGACAATACTAAAAGGAAATTTTTGTTTGAAGAGAAATGTACATTGCAAGAACTGAAGCTATCACTAGCAGGAAAAGAACCCTTGAATTACCTTCTCTATTTCTTTAAATTATTAAGTTTATAAAGCCATTTAGGAGAAGCTATTATAAATAATTAAAATAACTACGATACGAAGAAAATGCCTTGATACATAAAGATAATCCCACTTAAAAGCACTGCTGGAAGTCCGCCCCATAACAAAACATTCCACAAAAATAATGTAGAGTCAGAGAATTTTATAAACTAGTTGAATGGGTACAAAATACATGCACGGAAATAACATAAAACAGCACTAAAATTCGGCATGAAATAGAGTTAGGTTAAAGAAGCCAAATATTAATGAATTAAGGAAAACTTTGTTATTTAGTTCTTTTCTATTTTATATATATATCTTTCAACTCGAGCAACAACAATCTATCCCTGAATGGACAATGAAGAGCAAACTTCTATGCACGATTCTATTCCAAATTCGATACAAACCCATAAGTACCACGTGAACTAATGCTATCGAATGGAAAAAAATTCATAACAAGGGACAATGACAGGAGCATTACTCAGGATTCCCTTATAGAAATAATATTTTATACTTTTGCAATATATATAATCTTCAACACTATTCCTATTATATTAATAAATAATAGAATATCTTGTCTCACATAGATAAGTAAATAAGATCTCGTATTTATTGAATCTAATAAAACTAAAAATATAAGAAAGTTCACTTTAGAAAGAGTTGACCCCATGATGCTAAACAATGGAAAAGCAAGATATATGAATACAAAATCTCATTAATATTTTTTTTTCATTAAAAGAGATTTTTCGCTCGGAGACTTTATTATTCCTAATCATTGGTTCAATTTTTATCTATACTAGAATTTAATTCATAATGAAAAGCTACCAAATGACCCTAAATTATGAAACTAGATTTAACCTCACCAGCATTTTTCTAAACAATATACTCCAAACAAATAAGAACAAATTGATATAATATATTTTTACTCTTCTCAAATACATAGTCCAAAATAGCTTGCTCTTTGAGAAGGATAATAAAATCCTTAACAGTATTGTATCCAGTAACATAAAACACTTGAATTCCATTCAACATAATATTTACAAAAAAGGGCAGCTCTCCTTAAGGGAAACAAAAGGATCCCTTCGTATTTATATGAAAAAGATTCCGACAGAGTTGGTGGATTAATAAGGAATTTATTAGTCTTTATAATCCCAGAATTAATAGCTCCATATATATAATATTTTAATCTCTCCCAAAGTATTTTTGAATATCTATATTAGATGACAGACTCTTTTAAAATATTAATAATAACTCCTATTACTAAAACATTTTTATATTTTTGCAGAATGTCGTTTAACCAAGTCTTCTACCTAAAAAGGAGTTCTCCTTGATTGAAAGATGTGCAATTGCCACAGAAAGACAACTTACTATATCCAAAAAAAATATCTTCCTTATGATTACACATGCAAAGGGATTTACGTACTTTTAAACCCTTACAACTCGAAACAACTTCCTATATCCAAAACGAAAGAAAAAGAGACCCCGCTTTTGATTCTATATACAGAGGACTTTTCAGAGGTTTTCCGCGCATATTTCGAATAGAAAAGACAAAGAAAAACCCAGAGAAAAGAATCAGAGAGAGGAGAAAGAAAAGACAGAGAGTAAAAACTAAAAGAATCAGAGAGAAGAAAAAGAGAAAGAGGAGAAGAAGAATCAAAGAGAGAAGAGATAAATAGAGAAAAGAAAGAAAAAAGAAGAAAACAAAAGACAGAGGAAAAAGACGGGAGAGTAGAGAAACAAGAGAGGAGAAAGCACAAGAAAAAAGAAGAATCAGAACAAGAAAGAAGGCGAGGAAACAAAAGAAAGCGAAACCAATTCTCCTAGCAAAAAAAAACCAAAGAAAGAAAAAATACGATGCTTATGATTACACATTCAAGGATATTTACAAAAGATTGAAACACTTAGAAGTGAAAAACAAAGAAAAACAGCTTTATATATAGATAAATATATATAAACGAAAGAAACAGGGACCTTGCTTGTAAGTAATTCTACATTGAGAGGAATTTACGTAGGTTTCCAGCAGATATTTGAAATTGGTATGGAAAAACAAGAGAAAGAATCAGAACAACAAGAATCAGAGAAAAGAGAGAGAGAAAAAGAGAAGGGAGAAAGACAAAGAAAACAGAAAGAGAGGAAACAGAGAAGAGAAAACAAGAAGTAACAAAAAGAAAGAGAAGAAGGGAAAAACCAGAAAAGAGAGCACAAAAAGAAGAAAAGAGACAAGTCCAAAAGAATAAAGAAGAGATAAAAAGAAGAAAAAACAAGAAAGAGAAACTAAGAAAGAAGAGTTTTCAGACAGAACAAGAGAAAAAACAAGAAAGAGAACAAAAACAAATAGACGACAACAAAAAAACTTGAATGCCATCCCTCTTTCTCTCTTTCCTATGCTCCAAGAATAGACGACAACTCTGCTCCAACTATTTCTCTAGTGGAAGACCTAAATGCAAGACAACAAGCAAGATGAACGAGGCTCAAAGACAACAAAACAAGATCCAAGAGCAAAAGTTGAAATCGATAGAGAAGAGAGGAAAAGAAAAGAGACGAAAGACCGAGAGGAAGAATCAGATAGAGAAGGTGATCGAAAGATCGAAGGTTTAGAAAGAGACCGAGAGGGCGAAGGATATGAAAGAAAAAAACGAGACCGAGATCGACAATTCGAAGGTGCAACGAAACTTAGAAGAAGAATGGAAAGAAGAAGAAAAAATCAGAGAAAGAAAAAGGAATCCGAACAAGAACAAGAGAGAATAAAGTCCGAATAAAAAGAGAGGAAATAGAGAGTCAAGATTCCGTCTGAACAAGAAGAGAGGAAAGAAGCATTTTGGATTTGGACTTCGGGTTGGAAATTCGGAAGCTAGGACCTGGAAAGGACCCCAACCTTTGCGAACGGATTCTTCTTTCTATCTTTCCGTTTAGCGATCTTTGTTTTTCCCTTTTCGTTTCTCTTCTTGTTTTTCTTTTCCTCTCTTTGTCTTATTCTTCTTTATTCTGTTTATTCTCTTTCTTTCTCTGCTTCTTTTTCTCATAAATGGATAACTCTCGATTTCAAGCAAGAATTTCTCGTTCTTCTGGCTGGGCAGGGAACTGTGGACTAGGACACTTCAGTTCCCAAGACGTGAAGAGGATAGGGAAGGGACCGAAAATAGACGAGAAAGAAAGTTACTGAAAACAAAAGCATGGGGAAAGAAAGAGAGTTTCTAGATAGAAATCGAAATGAAAGCGCTTCCTCTTTTTTTTTGACATCACTTCTGACCTATTTTTGGAATTCTAGCACCATTTCAACTCTGGGAAAAAGAGAAAGAAAAGTAAAAAGCAAAGGAAAAGTAGATAGAGAAGGAGAGGAAGTTCGGTGAAATTTAACCCTCTTTTGTTGTCGTCCATTTCTCACAGGAAAGAATCAAAGATGAAAAAAGGCCCAGAAGGAAAGAAGGGGAAATCCGTTTTATTTTGTTGTCATCTATTTCCGATTTCCACTCTCTCCTTTTTTTTGTTGTCATTAATTTCACGGCAACCCCAAGTCAACTGAGCAAAGAGAAAGAAACCAAGTGAATCGAATTCCAACAAGTATTTTTTTCTTGTCAGGAATAAAGAACAAGCAAGCATTGTTTTAGTCTATTTGGGAGTGAAGGAAAAGAGAGAGAAAGGCATAGATTGGTTGAAAAAAGAGGAAGAACTTGGGTCGAATTTACCGTAGGAAGTTGTCGTCCATTTCTTTTCGAATGAAAGGACTCAGTCAGAACAAAGACGGAAAGAGAAGATCGTTGAAGTAGAATGGAACAGAAGAGTTGTCGTCCATTTCCCCGAAAATCAGAGAACAAAGAGCTAGGATTTTGCCTTTTCACTCAAAAAAATAGAGAAAATGGAATGAGGTTTCTTTTCTTGTCTTTTTCTAGCTTTTTCGAGTTTACACACCAATTAGAGAAGAGAGAAAGAAAGTTGACATCGAAAGATCAATTCCAGAAATTGAAAGAGGAAAGAGAGAAGGTTCCTGAAGAAGGAGATCGAAAGATCGAATGGAAAAGAGAGGTCGAAAGGAGTTTGAGGAAAAAGAGTTTAGAGAAGGTCGCGGAAGAACGAGACCGATAGGTCAAAGGTGAATACAGAACGAGTGATAAAGAAAGAAGGCAAGAGCGAGACTTCCGGTCGAAAGAAATAACGAGACCTAGAAATCGAATGGAAATAGAAGAAAAAAAAAAAAGACAAAGAAATTCCATGCAAGTGTCTATTTTCTTATTGTCCATTCCCAATGCAATCCCGAGCTGGTTTTATTTGCTTCTTGTTTTCTTGTCGTCCATTCGTGATTGACTTACCTAGCTATTTCAAATCTCTGTCTGTCCAGCTAGAATCAGAGAAAAAGAAAGAAGAAGTTTTATTTGCTTTTTCGTGTCGTCCCATTCCCTCAAAAATCTTTCTGAAATTCTAAAGAGAGAAAGAGGATATTTTCTTCAGGAAAACTTCTCGTCCATTCTTGAATGCACTTCGATTCCAAAGGAAATGTTGGTTTTATTTGCTTTTGATTGTCGTCCATTCCCTCTGGCTAAAGGGACTTGAGGAGAAAAGAACAAGAATGGTAAGTCGAAAGCAAAGCCTTAGACTACCAATGCCTATTCTTTGGAAATTAGCTTCCATTCTGTTACGAATGAATCCCTTTTCCATAACAACTAAAACAACTAAGAAGAAGTTGTATTTGTCCATTTCAGAGCAAAGAGGGAAAGAACAAAAAGAAAAAGAAAGAGAATTCAGAAAGAAAGAAAGAATCTAAAAGAGAAAGTCAAGAGCCCCTAAGTACTATTTGGTTGTCGTCCATTGCCTCTCCACAAAGAAATAGAATTCGACTGTTGCACTTCGAGCGTCCCTTTTCTACAACGAAGCAGTCCCAAGCACAAGAACAAATCAGAGAAAAGAGAGAAGTAAGAAGCAAATGTGGGTAAACATAATTATTGTCGTCTATTCTCTTTAAAGGAGAACCCTGGTTGTCGTCCATTCTTAATCAACAAGAAAAAGGAGGAAGTCTATTTCCTTATCGTCCATTCTCGAGAGGCGTGAGAGCAAGAGTCTCTTTTTCGTTGTCATTCTTTTATTATCTTCTCGTCTGGATTTGTCGATCTAATTATCTCTTTTCTTCTTTCGACCTCGTGGTTTTAGCTCTTCTTTTGGTGTCGTCCATGTACTTTAAAAAATCTAAAAAGAAAAAAAAAGACAAACAAAGAGAAAGAAGAAAACCAGAGAGAAAAAATAAGAGTGAAAGAAAGAAAAAATGTGTCGTACATTCACTGCAAAAACAAGCACATTTTGTTGTCGTCCATTTTCTTCAAGAAGGAAAAATCAAATCAGAGAAGAGAATAAAAAAGAGAAAAACAAAAGAAAACAAAAAAGAGATTGAGCAGAGAGAGAAGACAAGAGAAGAATAAAAGCAAACGAATCTGAGGTCCATGTATACAACAATTCCATAATTGACGAATGGCGTAGAAAAAGACAAAGTGATTAAAGCAAGGCGTTGTGGAAACAAAGAGCTATCCACTAATTGCGTATAGAAAGGAATGGAGTCGAGAAAGTGACTGACCGAAGGAATAGAGTAGAGAAAGATCAAGTGAGTGATTCCGGAAATGGCATATACAAGATACAAAAGTCTTCCAAAAGCAAAAACTACACGAAAGAATGAAAATAACTTTATTTGGAATAAAGGTTGGAAAAGAATCCCATATCATCTTACGGGAAAAAGGTATGAAGTATAGAAAAAAGACCCTTGGATAAGAGAGAAAAAGAATAAGAAAGAAAAACAGAAGGAAAAAACAAAGAAAACAAAAAAAACAGAAAATAAGAGAAAGAGGAAATAATAATAATAATAATGAGAAAAAGAAAGATAAGAAACAGAGAAAGTAGTCCAAATAAGAATTAAAAAAGAAGGCTAGATAAAGAGATAGACAAGAAGACAATCAAAATCGGGGAAACAAAGAATGGCGTATAGAAAGAGCAGACTACTCCTGCGAGTTAGTAATAAATTAGGAACGGATTGCTTCGTCAGACGGAATCGTGTAGAGAAAAAGCAAAGGTCCTCGGCATCCATTATTGTTCCGTCATTGCGAGTTCCCTCCTAATACCAAGAAAGGAAAGAAAAATGTTGCACGCAAATGAGATTCTCTCCAAAATCAGGGAATCGAGTAAAGAAAGATCGGCACCAGTCAATATAGGAAAATCGCACATAGAAAGATAACCGAAATATTTTTTCACGAGGCAATACAGTAAGAAAAATCCAGGACAGATTGCTTACGGATATACGAATACAGTCTAGAAAGGATAGGTTGAAAAAAAAATAATCAGCGACTATGTCGTTATAGAAAAGAGAAATAAGGATTGCTGCGGCTGGGCAAAGGGAGTCCACAAAGATGTTAAACCGAATGAACGAAAGAAAGAATAGTGAACCAATACAGTTGCAGTCTCTTCCATAATACGAAGAAAGGAATCAAGGGAAAGGAGGAAAAGATAAGGGACAGGTTGATGCGTCAAAGCTAATGTCGTCTAAAAAAAGCCACACGGATCCTCCCGAAGGAGTCTTCCCGCATTGCGTACAGAAAGAGTCCAAATTAGAATCAAGTTATTGCCTACATAAAGATCCCCATCTAAATAAACAGGAAAAACCCAATAAGGGAAAGAAAGAATGAGATCCTCCTTCAGGTTTCTTAAGTCATTGCCGACTCCGTCCAAAGAACAAGAAGAATAACAGAATAGATATAAGGAAAGAAAAAGATCCGTTCAAAAGCAAAGAGGGGAAAGAGAAAAAGAACAAAAGACAAAGGAATGCACACGAAAGAGAAAAAGAAGACAAAGAAAGAGATCCGGCTAAAGAGGAAGAAAGCAATGAAGTCATTGCCTACACAAGGAGATCCTTCCAAACAAATAGAAGGAAACGCATATCGTATAGAAAGAGCAAAGGTCATACTCATTCAGCAGTGGCATTGGAGCTCTGTGAAAAAAGGAAGCAAGGATAGAGAGAAAGAGAAGAAGACAAGAAATCTACTCCGAGCCCTCGGAGCCGCCTAAAAAACTCCGCAGTCCTTCTCCAACAAAATTAAAACAGAATGAAGAAATTCACTATAATATAGTGACATATAAAACAAGAACTGCACGAGCAGTCTCAGTATACTAACCGAAAAAACAATCAGAGGCAGAAGAGTCCCCTTCTAAAAAGCCAACCTCAACCATCGAATCAAAACCGGAGCAGTATAAGACAAGAAAGAAAAAGAGAGAACAGACGAAAAAAGAAACAGAGAACGGGAACCCAGGGAACCTACAACAAAAAACAAAAAGAGAGAGAGAGAGAAGAAAAAGATATTATTCCGAAATGCCTTCTGACCTTGCGCAATTAATTAGTTATTGATAAGTTATTTCACATTAGTCTTGGATTCTGCCAGATTGTAAGTTCCAGATTCCACCATCGCAGAGTTCTTTCCCCCTCTTTCTCGAACTGAGATTGACAGATCTTCCTATTTAAAAGACTCGAATAGCCTTCCACGGGGATTCTCCTTATAGACTCGGCCCAACTTCACACTGGAAAAGAAAACAAGATTTCCACTAAAGAAAATGATGACCAAAAAAGAAAGAATAGCATCGGACTGGGACAACAAAACAAGATGCAACCATTTACAGAAAAAGACAATGACAATAAGGAACGGAAGAGTGCTAGCGACTAATAGGCTAGTACAGCAGTCTAATTCGAGGGTAGAAGGCCAATCTCCACCGTGTGCTAAGAGTCCTGAAAAGGGGAGGATTCCTCATCGATAGATGAGTGCCCTTGGAAAACTCTCTCTCTCTTTCTTTGTTCAAAGGAACATAAACATACCAGTTGGCACCCTTTCTGATAAAGTATTTGTTATCAGAAATTGTTCTTCCAGAGAAAGCCAAAGATTTCTGCGTACTCCATTTGTTCGCACGCCGTCTTTCCCAGAGTCTCTGTTTGTGCTATTCTAGCCCGAGGCTATCCTCACTTTCTGGAGCTCCAGTGGTCTTTCTTGTTTCTTTACCGATTATTCCTTTTCAATGACTTTCTATGCTTCTTACTATAGCTATTAGCTATTCGAAGACCTACGTCCGCTCTTCCTGTACTTGTTCTAAGATCTAGAAGCAAAAGGCCTCCAACTATTATCCATCCGCGATCGATTCTACTTCTACCTATTCGATGCCTCTTACTATAGCTATTCGAGGGCTCCCGCTCTCTACTCTCCTGCGTCGACCCGGGGCTACGTATTCACCTACCTGTGACGCCCACCCTGGAGTCCCTTTCCTTGGGAGAAATTGCTACTTTTGTGACAAAACGGCGCCGGGGATTAGCATTTCTATTTCTGCTTTCGATTTCGGAGCTCCGGTCAGATGCAGATCCAGATGTCTGTCCTGAAACCACGTACGTGCTCGTGGAAACCATTTCTTCAGAAAATCTATCTCTACTCTATCTTGGTAGACTAAAAAAGCACTCGGCAAAGTGCCAGTACGACTTCAAATTGCACAAAGTAGACAAAAGTGCGAGAAGTTCTGAGAGTCTTTCTCTTTAGAGTCGCCGCTTCTATAAGCGGAAGTGGGAGTGCGAAAGAAAGCACAATGAAAAGGTAGTCTTCGTACCCAATCTGATTGCTTTTTTTTACCATAAACCATAAAACAACTTTTTGAGGAAGAAAATCTATCGATCGAAAGAATCTAATTGTGAAAGACAAGGAAAGAAACCTGGTGTCCATCATAAACGCAAATCCTTTTGCGGACCGAACAAGTAGTAATACAATAATGACAAGAAGGCAGAAGAATTTGCAAGGATGCATGCCTTCTTAGCTAAGAGAAACGCAGAAAAAAATCTCAAGAAAACCAGAGTCAATATTACAGCACAGTCCAACAAAGCGAATAAAAGAAAGAAAAAACTGGCAGAATTCCAAATTAAGACAAAGCTTGAAGAAAGCCTGTAAAATCTAAGACACGAAAATAGGGAAAGAATCAAAGAAAGGAAGCAAAGAGAAGAAAGAGAAAGAGCATAAAGAAAGAATCAGAAAAAAGACAGAGGAAAAAGAAGGGCAAGAGAGAAGAAAAAGAAGGAGAGAAAGAACAAGAATAAGAGAAAGAAGACAGATAAATAAGAACAAGAAAGAAAGGAAAAATAAAAAAGTCTTTGGTTGTCGTCCATTGCAAGGAAAAAGAAAGAGAGAAGTAAAAAACAAAAAAACACGAGAGAAAAAAGACAAAAAAAGAAATCGAACGCAGAGGGGTCGAATAGAAAACAAAAATACTCTGGTCATTGCCTATTAAAAATAGGAAAAGTCTATAGAAATAGTGCATGTGAAAAGTCCCCTGGCAATAGGGAAAGAAGTCGTGGACAGAATAAATTGACTAGAGAAAGAGGAATTTCAGAATGTATGCTAGAAAAGAGTAGGAAATCGTTGCGTCAAGGGTAAAAAAAGTCATTGCATATAAAAAATCTCCGTCCCAATCCCTTGCAATTCCAAAATCCCAGGGAATTCCTTGTCGAGAGCAAGCATCGATTTCCCGCTAACACGGAAACAAATGAAAAGAGCGCACGAGGATAGGAAAAAAGAAAGATCAACCAACAAGAGGAAAGAGCAGAGAAAGACAAAAACAAGAAAGAGGAGAGATAGAAGGGAAAGAATAAGAGACAAGACACTGAAGAAAGAGGAGACAGAATCAATCAGAGAAAGAAAAA
>JAYMSL010003162.1:0-12881 GCA_036897195.1 Plantago coronopus | reverse complement strand
AATTAATTGCAGTTATGGAAGAAGAGAGATGGAGATGGAGATGGAGATGGAGATATTTCATTTAAATACCAGAGAGATGGAGATATTTCAGTCTTTCCAAATGCATCTATTTTCTTACTACCAATCACCACAATTATTAGTCAAACTACACCATCAAACCACACTTTCATTTTCGGGCTCAAGAAAGTGTGATTTAAATGGCTTGAGTATGACCGCGTATTGACCAGTTTTAGAACCAATCACACCGATATATTATTCTCTTTCCGTCATCATCCTGCTAGTCGTTATACTACTATTCTGTTTACTCTTACTCTACCAAACAAATCACTCTTACCTTACCATTCTCATTTATAGTACTTTTCTACTCTTCCTACTGGCTTGAGCCTTATGTCGGACTTCGGATTTGGAATTGGAATTGGTATATTTTATGCTTCTAAACTTCGAAATATTATCGTTTTAATAGGTTGTATTTTATCCAGAGTCGAACCATAATCCCGACCCACCCAACAACCCACAGATTAGTGAAACCGGGTCATTTCCATACTCGTTTTTTCTTTACAGTTCGGACAAATTAATGTTCCATGGAAATAAGAAACACAATCTTCTTCATCTTCTTCTTCAACCTTTCCAGCTAGCTAAGCTTAATACTGACTCAACTCAACGCAACCGAGAATCTCATCTCCAGGATGTCGTTCGAGGAGGAGGAAGAGACCTTCGAGCACACCCTCCTCGTTGTCCGCGAAGTCACCATCTACAAGATCCCTCCCCGCCCAACCTCCGGCGGTTACAAGTGCGGCGAGTGGCTCCAGTCCGATAAGATCTGGTCCGGCCGCTTACGCGTCGTCTCCTGCGACTCCAGATGCGAGATCCGCCTCGAGGATCCTACCTCCGGCGACCTATTCGCTGCTTGTTTCGTCAATCCTGGCCAGCGCGAGGCCGCGGTCGAATCGGTGCTCGATTCATCGAGGTACTTTGTGCTGAGGATTGAGGATGGGCGTGGGAAGCACGCGTTTATTGGGCTGGGGTTTAGTGAGAGGAATGAGGCGTTTGATTTCAATGTGGCGTTGTCGGATCATGAGAAGTATGCTAAGAGAGATGGTGGTGATAAGGAGGCGGGGAGTGGTAGTGGAGAGAGTGTGGATCAGCAGCAGATTGATATTCATCCTGCTGTTAATCATAGATTGAAGGTTACTAACTACTGATCAATTCGATTTTTTCCGATTTTTGTTTTTAAAGCTCAATGTGTTAAGTTAGATCAGTGCACTGTAGTGTTGGGGATAGGTGTTGATGATAGAACATGCACATGGGTTTAGTAGATTGGAGAATTGAAGTTCTGAGCTAACTTGTGGGAAATTCTAGTCCATATTAATGTGATTGTCGTTTTCGTTGAAATGAAAAGTGATTCGAGTTTTATGTGGTTGGTAGTTAGCGAAGGAGAGGATATCGTAAGAAGGGTACGAAAAGAAAGGCATTTTGATTGATTTGGCATAGAATTTTGTAGTGTATTGATCGACTATTATAAGGAACAGAATGGAGTTACTTGTAGTGGAATTTTTTAGAGTAAATTTAGTATACATGAATGTTTAAGCCTTTTCTATTGTTTTGGAAACTGTAGTACCTGTAGAAATTGAAGTCAGGTTGAGTTTTATGATGTGGGGGTTTGAGAAAGAGAGATTTGTATAGTCGATATTAGAGAAGCTAAAAGAAATTGCATTTTGAACAAACTCTCTGGAATTGGGGGGAACTTTGTGTTGATAGATTCAATTCGTGAGAACAAAGTAAATGTGTATACTGGCCAGATAGGAAAAGGGTGCATTGTAAAAATGTTTACTTGTTTAGGGATACATTGTAGCAGGTTGGGAGAATTTAAGTTTGAAACTAACTTGGAAAGTTCTATCCCAGTATGGGGCCAGTGGCATGACTAAATGTAGATTGGTTTTAGTGTACTTGATCTTTAGGACAGAAATAAGTTGTATTGAGTTGGAATTTTGTGATATGGGAGTTTGGGAAATAGATGTCTTGTTTTTACACCGCTCTCAACGAACTCAGTATTTTAATGGGGAGAAAGTGTGTTGCACGTGATTTTCCGGCTTTTCGCGTTTATTTAGGCTAGATCAATTTCATAAACTTTGCCTGTATTAAATCAAGTACCGAGTGAAGTGATGAGAACAGTACAACTGCTGACCACTAAACATTGCCTTATTGGATTACCGTGGTTTCAATCGCTTATCATGATTGTTAACTAAGTTATGGTATCAAAGATGGATTATTCCCTTAAGTGTACTAATCTTTTGATTCTCAAATCCTCTCCTTGCCTCCCATTACGTATCATTGTTATTCAGGTTAACTTTGCTATATGCTGTGAGATTTGAAGGTGTACGGACCAGCAATATAATCTGCAAAGCATATTGGCTTTAATTGTTTCTTATTTATATGCAGGAAGGTGAGACAATTCGAATAAATGTCAAAAACAAACCAGCCAGTGGAGCTGGCATGCTTTCTGCGGCAGGATTATCTGGAGGAGCTACTGGAAGCACAAAACCTAAACCTGTAGCACTTTCCCCTCCACCTACTGGAGCCGCCAAAATTAGGACTCCTCTTCCTCCTCCACCCAATGATGCTGCTACTGCAAGGATGACTTCTGCGACTCGTGGCTCTACCCAGAAGGGAGCGACGGAAAATTCAAGGCAGAAGAGTGATCCTCTAACAGATCTCTCTCAACTTGAGGCATGTTTATTCAGTCCCTTAAACTGATGTTCTCTCGTGGTTCTTTATCTTTTGATGTGCTAGTAAATATCTGATTCTGTGTGTTTCTTTATGTCATTAATAATACTCAGTTCATGATAATACCTCATTATGTGGTGTATGCATATGGTTATTACTTTTGTTCTGATTAACTGCTTGATATATTTTGTTCTTCACGCCAGATGAATAATTTTTTTTTAAAAAAATCAGTATGAGCTGTCTTAGTTACCATTGAGGAATGTTAGGAGAATATGGCATTTTCATGCAATGACACAGTGATTTCTTACCTGAGCCATTAGTATCGTATGGTGATCTTTAGCACCAAAAGACAGGAACTTGTATCGATAATCAATATGTTAAAGCATGAGATTCTGCAAGATGCAAAAAGGTTCTTCAGGAAGTTAGTGGATATTGTTATCTTTAAGTGATTGTGAGTATTGAATGACACTTCATAGCACGTGCGATGTTGTTATGATCGTGTTTCCTAGTATATATGCAGGCTCTAGAAACTAGAAAATGCTAACATCCTATGGGGCCAGGCCATATTGCGTGGGATTGTATAGCTACTTCAAAGAAACATATATTAGCTTGAACGTATGATAATCAGTAATTTGAATTCCTTGTATGCCTGTATGGAAGGATTAAATTACGTATTGTGCTTTGATTGAATCTAACTTGTTTTGTGTTGGCTTCACATGTTACATGTTCTTTTCATCTCCGAAGTTTGTGTATTATCATAATCTCATCGTGATGTAGACTGATCAAGTACATACTCCATGTTTCTGTTCCTTTTCATGCACTTTCTCGATCTTTCCCTGAGTATATAAGATTTGGACTTTGATTGAAGAATAATTAGGATATTGACAGCGCTATTCTTCTTCCTGATTGTTTCCTGTTTGAACTTACAGAAAAATCTTCCTGCAGCTACCGGATCAGGGTCTGCTAAAACCTCTGCTGCTGGGTGGGCTGCATTTTGATGAATTAAGCTTTCAACCTTTTGTGTATTAATTGCTGGTGTTGTACCATGAGAGCTGAGAAATTTGAAAAGGAAGTATCGTAAAGTGAAGAGTTCTTACATTTGTTGCTAAATATATATGGAAAATTTGTTTCTTCGAAAAACTTTTTACATTTTTTTCCTACAGATCTTTCTGTTAAGTGTATGCGAACGACTCCTTTCACGTTACCCTTTCACGTTACATCTCGTAAAAGGGAGATATGGGGAGGGGGTGTAACTGGTAAAGGTGCGTGGCAAGTTTCTGTTTTATCCTTGTGTAGAAGGGGAATGACAAGAAGAACTTCATGTTTTCCCAACATTTTTAGGAAGCCCTTTGTTCTCTTGCACAAGTGTCCTTCTGGCAAGTATCTTCCGAACGGCATAATCCTTTGATTGTTTGAAAATCTAGTTCATAGGCAAAGATCTTATGAAAGGTCTATCATTAATACATGGATCATGAGGCTGATAATGATTCACAATAATTTCTGTGTGTCTCACACTTATTCCACACTTGCATGCATATGTGGAGCATTCTCAACCACATGGTCCATGCATTAATGATAGATCCGATCTAGGTAATAATTTTTCGATTTTTAGTGGGAGTGTCAAGTTTCGGATGGATGGATGGGTAAATAACGAATTTTGGTTAGATTATATCAATACAAGCTCAGAGTGGAGGTTCATTTTGGTTCATGAAATTCTGGGACAAAATCTACACCTATTCTTTCATATAGAGTGATAAAATGATTTGGCCTTGGAACTCTTCCGGAGAACTGCTATGGAGAGTTGTTACAATCTTCCTCTAATATCTTTGCCAATTTGACCTCGTAACGGAATCTGGATTTTTTTTTTTTTTTAGAAACCGGAATCTGGAAGTTGGAAATCCTTGTTCAAATCGAAACTTTCATGGGCTTTCATTTGCCAAGGTGTACATAAACTACCCAGCATCAAGAGTCAGGACTAGCTCAATAACAAGAGATTCTCTCACCATGTGTCCCCACTGCAAATTACAAGAAGAAACTCTCAATATACCTTCTCTTTTCTTCTCTTGTTCTTTTCAGAATTTTAGACATCTTAACTGGCCTACCAGTTGGAATAACAATTCAATGGTAATATTGTAGAATTAGCATGAGCACTGCAGCATGGTGAAAGGTTACACATCATCAATATGTGTCAGGTGAAAGGTTACTTCATTAAATTAAATATTAAATGGTACTTTCTGTCCCGCTAAACTTCATACATTTGTCTTTTCAACCATCTCATAATACTTCATACATTTCTATAAATGATGATGACCTCACACCTTTTTCATATTTACCAACACGTTATATCTTTTAAAACAATTTGACTTTTTTGTCGCAAACTCCGCACCACACCATACGTATAAAATTTGACGGAACAGTTAGAGTATTGTGACACTTGTAATTCCCTAGTCTGTTTGATGGCGGCTTGCCCTTCTTGGGGGCTAGGAGCAATCCATCTCCGACGGCTTACCCTTCTAGGAGGCTAGGAGCAATCCATCTCCGAGACTGAGAATTATCCGTGATACGTCTCAACTCACAAATAAAAAGGAAAGCTGTCTGGGTAAGTGCAGCCGAGTAAAAATCTACCAGAAACAAGAAAATTACAAGTATACAAGCAGTATACAAGCAGATAACATAATTTTTACACCAAAAACACCTGCCGCTTTTTTCTCCATTAAACCCCAAAAAAACCAAGCATTTTTTACATCAAAACTGTCAAGTATGTTTCTTATACTTCAGCTTTCAGTTAAATCACTAAACTTCAAAGTAATAAAGCCTCTACTTAAACTGGCTCTAAAATAATAATATACCGTCTTCCAACAGCAAAGAATCTAAACAAGCCAAAATGCAGCAGCCATACGTTCACTAGTCGCCACATTATTCCCACATGGTAAGAAGAATCTCAAGACACAAGCCCCAGGAATCATTGATCTAGGTAATCTTGCTTCAGAACCCAATGGGAACCCTCAGAGCTTTTCTCTAGGGTAGCTATCTCCTTTAGAAGATTCTTAAACAGCGGCAAATCTTTTGGAGGTATCCTACTTTTAAAATGATCCACAATCACGGACGAACTTGTCCTTCCACCTTTTTGCTGAATAAATGTACATATCTGACGAATCAGCACTTCAGCAGGTACACCTGAGCTGTTAGATTTCTTTGAAGGCCCGGGTGGCCTCTCTCTGGAGGGTGTACTCGTTCCAAGCTGATGTTCAAGTCCAACACTTACAGCACTTGCCTCATTTCCTCTTATCCTAGCCAGTAACTCTGCTGAAGATAATGCTTTACCAGACGATGCTCCAACAGCAAAACCATTTCGACCGTTGCTTGATGCTTCTTCTGATGACCTTGAACTACTTGCCAATTGGTGATTAACAGTAGAGCCAAATTTTCTTTTAGCAGATAACGGTGCACCTGCAACTCCTGATTTGCCAGTCCAAGTTGGAACAGAAATGCTTTCACGGCTTCGAAGCATCCGCGACTGACGCAAAGCTTCTGCTGCCCTTTGTGCGACTTGAGAAGCCTGCTCGTCAAGCCTCACCTTTTCTTCATCATGAGCATTCATGATGGCATCGTGGTTCACGGCACTCTAGGAAATTAAAAAGTTAAATGTACGTAAGTGACTGAAATTATAACCTTTTTGTTTATCAAAGGCTAAAACTACACCTATAGATGTCTAACAACTTAACAAGTACTGACGTTTATAACAAGCATGCCCCAATATAGCTGGGCCTGGGGGGATATGCATGCACAACCCCTTATGTTTAGTATAAATTGACATAATAAAATCCCAGGTCAGTTACATGCTACAATTCTGGAGCATTTCTAAAATCCCTGTACCAAACATGTTATGAAGCCAGAAAATTTACTAAATTAGAATATTTTTTTAAAAAAAAATAGCTTGGCAAATTTGGGTTAAAATGGATTTTGAGGAAAACAGGTGGAAGCCGAAAGCCAAAAAGCTACTAGCAGCATTAGGATCCTGATACAAGTAAAATAGTCAAGAATGAACTCACATGAATCCCATGGGCATCAAAGAGACTCTGTAGAAAGCCTGATTCTTCATCCACCATCTTATCGTTCTGAGTAGATGTTCCTTCAGGCATAATTTCACTTTCTGAATTATGCCTATGGTCCGGTGAGGTGCCATTGACTTTTGATGTGTTAACTTTTGGGAGTTTCGATTTGTCCTCTTTGTCTGTCTGAGCTCCAAATACATTGACTTCTTCAGATAACTGACCAAATATGCTAGAGGTTTCTGTAGAGCCACCAGCACCATCCTCATTCAAGGTAAAAAGATCCTTCATATCCCTGGACTTGAAGAATCTTCTCTGCTGCGGATTCTTCAATATCTTGTTGGTAAGAAAATGTTTATAAATCTGCCTGTGATACACCTTCTCTTCTATGGTTCCACGGGTGATTAATCTGTAAATTACAACGTCCTTTTTCTGGCCAATACGCCAAGCACGCTCCCGCGCCTGCCATAAACCATAGTTGGAAAGAAATCAACAAATGAATCACACTGAACCTTAAATGAAAATATAATCTACTCCAGCAATCCAAGTTAGAAGTCTTTTCCATCCAACCCGAATTCAAGTCAAATGTAACAAATTCTACAAAATAAACCAGGTGATCTAACTCAATTATAATAAATATCACAATTCACCAGAGCAGCATCATTGTTACTGCAGAGAAGCAAATATAAGTCCTTACAAACCTGCATATCAGTTGAGGGATTCCAATCAGGGTCGAAGATGATAACCCGGTTAGCACCAGTTAAATTTGTGCCCAGGCCACCAACCTTGGTTGTCAAGATAAAAATGAACACTTCATCAGAATTATTAAATTCATCTATCAGAGCCATTCTCTGTTTGACAGGAGTGAGACCATCCATTCTCCTGTATGTCAGACCACCAGCAATCAGATAATTCTCAAGAATATCTAACATCTGTTGTGTTTGTGTAAAAAGAAGTACGCGATGTCCTTGCTCCTTCCATACATTGAGCACCTCAGCAACAACTTTCATTTTCCCACTACGTACTGGGTTACCATAATCTGGATTCCCATATGCATGTTCTCTCTCAAGAAGATCAGGATGGTTGCAAATTTTACGCATCACATCAATTCCATAAAGAGAGTTACGGTTGCCATCAAAAATTTGTTCAACATCTGAGCTAGCTAGAAATGCTCGGTAAACAGACCGCTGCTCTGGAGTAAGACTGCAGAAAAGGACATGCTCAGTCTTCTTTGGAAGCTGCGCATTTACATCGGCCTTCATTCTCCTCAGTAGGTAAGGCATGATCAGGTCACGTAAAACAACAGCACATCTGCAAAATTTAGAATTATCGATGAGGAAATGGAAGGAAAGAAGGTTAGAAAGAAGGTTAGCAAGAAGGAAAAAGCTCGATAATCATGATAGGAGCTACAAAGTTTCTGGCTTTCTACAGTTCAGTTTTATAATCACTTGAGCTACAACAACATTACCACAACATGTTAATCCTATTTGTGACCTAAGAAAACGAAAAAAAATTGCAAAACTAAAAATGGCTCATGAACATTTCCTGCTAATTATAAAAATGCTAACAATGGCTTAACCAAAAGGGCAACATCAGGCCCCCTATATTATACAAAAAAACTAATTCATCTACTTTGACAACACGAAAGTTTCTAGCACATCAAAGACACCTACCTGTACGCGGTGGATACTTGCAGAGGCGTTGCATTAGCATAACCTCCAATAGATATCGGAGTTGCGAACTCAACTTCAAACACAGGAAGAACACCTAACTTCCCAGGAAAGACAAAATCAAACAAGGACCACAGTTCAGACAGCTTGTTCTGAATTGGCGCACCGGTCATAATTATGCGATGAACAGTCTGTAACTGTTTGCAAACAAGAGTGACCTCAGCATTTGGATTGCGGATCCGATGTCCTTCATCCAAAACTGCATAACCCCACTCAATGTCCAACAATTTGTCACCTAGTAGACGAAGTTGCTCATAAGTAGTTATCAGTAGTCCAGACTCCGATCTTATGACGCGATTTATAAGAGAATCCCACTTTTTGGCACTCTTTGATTGGGGTTTCTTTTCAGAATCACTGTCCACAAAATCCTCACTGTCATAATCACTA
The DNA here is from genome assembly GCA_036897195.1 of Plantago coronopus. Taxonomy (NCBI): domain Eukaryota; kingdom Viridiplantae; phylum Streptophyta; class Magnoliopsida; order Lamiales; family Plantaginaceae; genus Plantago; species Plantago coronopus. The sequence continues at coordinate 3,988 of JAYMSL010003162.1, read as the reverse complement.
TCACTTGAATCCTTTTGCTTCCTCTTATAGGATGCATCTTGAGCAGAGTCATGTAATAATTCAACATGGAAACCAGGGTACCACTTCTTAGCTTCTCTCTTCCACTGGCGCAAAAGAGTGACAGGACAAATAATGATGCTTGGTTTGTACTGACCACTGAAATGCAATGCCCCAAGGAAAGATAAAACTTGAATGGTTTTACCGAGGCCCATCTCATCTCCAATGATTCCACCAGCTCTTTGACAATGAAGTTCCCATAACCATTGGACACCAACCTTCTGATAATCAAAGAGCTCATCAAAAATTGTTTCTGGAATTTTCAACCCCCCTTCAAGTGTCACAAATGGTAGGCCACCATCAATGACGTCTTCAGCGTCTTCCAGATCATCATCTTCATTGCTCAAGGTCCTTCCATCTTAACAAGAAGCAGGTAGATGTATTTTAATATTACATATTATGTAAATTAAGCAAACAGTATCAATAATATGAGAAAGAGAACATTAGGAAACAGTCACACCCAGTCAACCCAAAACAAAAACGAGCCGGTCATTACAAAACGTCCCTGAGGGGTGCTCGCAAAAAAAAAAAGGACTTCATTAAGCTACTCAAGAGGCATATACAAGTACTGCAAGAATTTTAGACATATAGTCACAAAGAACAGATGGAGGTGAGGAATCCAAAACGAGGATAAAAACAATTAAATTACGTTTCTCATAGTATATGAACATGCTTCAACACAATAACTAAGGCTCAAGTCTTTAGTCATGATTACTTTAAAGGGTAAATGACCATTTTAAGGTCCTTTGCATTGAGCATCTACCACTCGATGCTTTCTTTCACCAAAACAGTAAAGGTAAGGATTGAGAAATGCAGATTCATTTTCTATGTGTCCAAGGAATAATGCTACCGCTCAAATAGAAGAGAAAATTAAGGGCTTCTTTGACCAGAACTACCTTTTCAAAAATTTAACATCCTGCTGCTTAATATGTGAATTCTAAACATTTGAGCAGAATGAAATGAATTAATAAAAGACGTCAGTTGATCTTATAAGCTCGACATACCAGTGTCATCCTGCATATTATCTTCCCGAGAAACCAACTTCCTCCATTTCTTTTCAGGTTGAGGTCTTTTCTTTTTCCTTTTGTTTACTTTGTCCTTCACAGTTTCAAGTGATGCAGGGATCTTTAATGGTTTCGTTAGCCGTTTAAAAGGGTGACATTGTGGTTCAAGTTTTGGTAGTGATTCAGGATCAAGCAGCTTTGTAGTAGGTCGTGCTTGTGAAGCTTCAGATATTAGCTTAGCAGTCCTAGCTATACTTGACGAAGTAATATCACTGGCCCCTCTACCATCTTCAATTTCTCTGTCTCTCCTGGAGGGTCCTGGTTCTTCAATACGCCGTTCATACCCTTTTAGCATGTGAAAAGGCGTAAGCATCCCTTTCCGAACTAACTCATCCTTTTTCTGGAACATGAAAAGATGACATGTCGATTATTACAATTTACAAAGATGCTTAAATTCCATCATATCCTGGTAATATATGGAAAACTAGGAAGAATATGACATACCGTTTCTACAAATCCTGCAGATGCTGCATTTAGAACAGCATCAAACTGGTCGTCATCATCCAATGTAACTTTTTTCAGCCGCTTCTTTTGATTCTTATTATTTTTATCAACCTGTTTCAACCGCCTCTTGGGCTTAGGGTCATCTTTTATGAGTTCTTTGATCAGCTGTTCATTTTTGCTATTTTTAGACGAATCTATAATATCTTTCTCGAGTTGATCCCTAGTTTGTATAAGGCTTTTCAAGCGTTCCGTTGTAATAGCATGCTGAAGGCTCAAATCCTTTGGAACTGCCTGGTGCTCTGTTTCAACATCACTATCAGATATATTATCTTCCTCTCTGTCGAAGTTTTCCAGCTGTTCCACAGAAGATTTGACGGCGTCTATTTCAAGTCTAACTGCCCTAAGTTTATTTAACATATCCCCGTCACTAGCAGAAAATGGTTCTTTGCTCCTTGTTCCATCAAGAGTTTCCTGCTCACTGCCGACAGCAGCATTGTCACTGTCTTCCTCATCCTTGGTTGCCTTTCCAAAGAAAGAAAAGAAACTCAATGCAATTATTTCATTCTCTCATCTAATTCTCAGTAAGTTTAGAGTGCCACACCAGATAAGAGGACAAAAATATCTATAAAAAAAACACAACACTTAGACTGAAGCATGATGATGCTCTGAGCCTCTCTATACATTGACAAATACAACTGTACCATGATCCAAAATGGTGCAAGTAGTGAATATACCATAAGTAACTGATGTGTGAACAACAAATATCAGTCAGTGTGCAATATGAACTGATTTTTACCAACCGAAAGACCAAGTTACCATGGCAGCAAATCTGTTCTTATGAATTTCCATAACATGAATAGAGGATAGATACTATAATACAGTATTTAGTATTTAGTATTTACCAGTTACCACTAATCCAATAATTAACTAGAAATGCAACTGTTCAGGAGCATATAGACCTTCAAATACAAAAACGCCCGCTACACACATTATAGTATACCTTTTCTATAACATCCCGCTCGATATCTTCAGGATTGGCGGACGTAACACCTAAAGTGCTGAGCAGAGCCCTATCTTCGTCCTCCTCATCCATTTTACCAAATCACCAGTTCCTGCGGCAGACATTTCCATTCATCACTACAATCAGTGACCAAAACAATAAACACTGATACACAACTCGAATTACCAAAATCCAACACATAATTGATTCGCAACTAAGCCAGTTAATCATTCCTGAATCCTGCACTATCCTTATACTTTCTCCATAACAAGTAAACAGAATGCAATCAAATTGACATGAACATTTGAGCTATCCTATCGAGAATCATCCAATCCTTAACTAAAAAGTGATCATCCAATTATCAATCAGAAAGGCAACTGGAAATCAATTCAGCGCACATAGCGACTAATCCACTCACAAACGTACCGAATTTTCGAGGAAAAAGGATAACACAGAATTGGATTCTTATGAGAGGATGCAGAATGAATCAAAAGAGTATGGAGAAGCCCTAAATTTTGATAGAAAAATATGAGTTGGTGTAATGGTTTACCTGAATTATGAAGGTTTTGGGAGGAAAAAGGGCAGGTAGAGGCGGTGGATGTGATTTAGTCAAGTTAATTTATTGGCAGGGACGTAAACTCAATTGGGGTAGTACGACGAACCGTGCCCCGCACTGCAAACCCCGAGTCAGCTAGATTGGATTTTATTAGGGGTGCCGGGTGCGAGACGGTTATCTATACTCGCAATTTTTCGCAAACTTTATTGTACTTTTCTTTTTTAGTAGGATATATCACAAAATATAACTTTAATAGTAAAGTAGATGTACATCCCGACTTTAATAGGATGATATATTTCGTGTGATTTCAAAATCTTATTTGTGCATATTCGAGTGATTGAGTCTTAAGTGCAATATCATCTTATTTCATACATGGAAAATTAAAGTGAATTATATTGTCTTAAAATGGATAATTGGATAGTGTACCAGAGATGGAATTACTGGGTTGGGACATAGGAAATCCTTCTATAAACCAGGTACACGACTACTCATAGACCTTGATGTTGAGATTGATCCACAAATAAAATTTAGAGGGGTGGACTCTAGACACATGCGAAATGTTCAACTACATATGGACCCAAATCTTGTGGGGCGAGTCTTGAACCAAGTTAGTGTTACACCCTGAATCGACAATGATTAGTTTCGTACGCACTCAAAAATGAAAAAATCCGTATCATGTGTTGAAGGTTTAAGTTTCTTAGCTCAATTAATTTGCGAGGGAGTTTTAAACTCTACCATATGAGGACTATATGAGTACTTTATTTCAATTTACCGTTACATTATTATTAGGACCTCTGTTTTAAAACCCGGTGGGTTGACCCGGGTTGACCCGGGTCAACCGGGAACCGTCCCCTCTACTGGGACGAA
>JAYMSL010003161.1:0-12883 GCA_036897195.1 Plantago coronopus | reverse complement strand
AAATATGTTAGAAAATGTACTCTGGAGTGAGTATGAAAATAGGTGATGTTGTGTTATGGAATATACAGTGCGGTGTATGCAAATAGGTGATTCTTATTTCGAAAATATACTATTTGGTGTATTAAAATAGGTGATATTGTGTTATGAAATATGCAATGAGGTGTATTAAACTATGTGATGTAATGTATGTGAATAGGTGGACAATTAGTGTATGTGGATAGGTGGACAATTAGTGTATGTGGTCTTTTATTAAAAGACCATATGTGGTGGTCGCTCCGAATTGTTTCTGTTTTGTAATTCTATTCAAACTTGATTGCTCTCTAATGATGTCTGATCATGAACCGACAAATTTTCCATTTTGAAAATTTAATTTATACAATGATTCAAAACAGGACGATGTTTCGACTTATCAACACGCTACAATAATACTAGTATATATACTACCCACCTAGAACTATTCATCTGGATATTTAAAATTCGTCGGGTTAAATGACTGACGGATATTCTATGTTCGGGCCTTTAAAACTATATTGATACGATATATAGATACTATGAGTATACTATATGCGGTAAGGTGCACGTCAAGTACAAGCCGGGTACATATTTTTTTCTCTAGCTATTGCACTGGTTCGCATGTATATGACATTGTGAACTTGTGATGTAGTTTGTGTAGCAGAGTTTATAAAATAGCAACCAAGTTACATAAGCTTATTCGGCTAAAACAATTCAATTACATAAGCACTAAACTATAAATAATCAGTTACTAATAGATTTGGAAAGTTACTTCATATTAGTGAGAAAGACTTATAACAACGTTCTCTTTTTAACTTCAAATAAAATAAGTTAGCGTACTTAGTTAAATGTATTTTTATTCTTACGAAATACATAGAAGTTTTTTATTAAACCATCAATGTTCTTAAAATACCAATGTCCTTTTTTTCTTCCGAAAGAGCAAATCTAAATACTTTATTTCTACACCTACACTACTTATATACAGGGGCGAGGCTAGGATTTTATTCAGAGGGGGCGAGGCCTTGCGAGTTTTGTTTTCGATTTTGGCAATTATACGGTCCCTTGATCGGGGCAAGGGTTTGGGGGCTTTTGTTTTGTTTTGCTTTTTTTTTTTTTTTTATATATTTTTGGTTTTTTTTTTTTTTTGTTTTTTTGCCTTGAGGACTTTTGTAATATAGAAAGTTAATTAGCAACTGATCAAAGGCCAACCTAAGCTCTTGTTGCCAATTGATGGAGAACAATACGTAAAATAACAAGATTCTAATATGTAAAAGTCAAGAACAAATTAACACTCAAATAATATCATTATGACAAGTCTGAAATCTAAAATAACAATCCTAAGAGCTAGTATACGTAAGATCCACACAGGGACCAACTAGAAGTATGTAATAACTTGAAGTACAATACTACATGAACTATTAAAATAAGATGAATACTAAAGATAACTTTTTAATCCTTATGAGAATACAAGTCTATCAAGAATCGATACTATATTATAATAATGATTGGACTCTTTCAATGATACTCCGTACGTCTCGTATTAAAAATAAATTGAATGTCATAAACTTCATGGATCAGAAGGGTGCAAAATAATTTTTTAGGAGGTGCAAATATAATAAACCTCTAATATAGCACTAGAAGGAAACATTTCAGAGGAGGGCAAGTGCCCACACTGGGCTGTGCATAGCCTCGCCCCTGCTTATATATACCATTATATGATTCTAAATACTCATATACTGACATTATACCTCTATATTTAACTCCAGAGATTATAACTCTATATTTAACTCCAGAGATTCGAATCTCCAATTTCTCCTATGCTAATCCAGTAGCACACCAATAGCTATAGGCAACCCGCTCTGTTTCCCTCTGTATATTGAGCACTAAAAAGGACGGTTATCTATCAACAAAACAAATTAATAATCATATATAGCTCATTTATTTTGCTAAACTTGTCAATTTGTCTATCTTTATCCGGTAAAAAGGGTCCTAATCCCTATATAGGACAACCCCAGGTCCATAGTTAAAGAGAATTAAAGAATAAATATCAAATCAACAATTCATATACTAATAATGATGCCAAAGGGTTGGGAAAGTTGATGTAATGTAAGATTACTCTGTTGCAAAAATTCACTTGCGTTTGGACTTTGTTGCCTGTTTTTTTTTTTTTTTTTTGATAAAGGGAAATTCATTAAACTTCAAATGTTACATCACTGTGGGAGTTTCCTTGAAAGGGTAATTCCCGAGTTTGGTAATGCAGTAAATCATGCTGAATTAAATTACAAAGCCACTCAGGGCAAATATCGCGAATGAGAATATTGGTTCCTAACAAAAGGTTGTCATTGATGATGTGGTCATGGGGGGCTGGAGCCCCAGAGCTGCTCGAGTGCCTTGTCTGATTGTGTTGCCAAAAGTTGTGCTGTCCAGTAGCACCTTGAATGTTATCTTGTGACGCTCTTTCCTTAGCAATCTGATCAGCTACATTATTGCATTCACGATATACAAAAGAGAGTTGGCTTTGTGATCTCTCTAGCTTAGTTGCAATGTTCTCCACCAGGTTTCTGTGTTTCCATGCCGGTGGTGTTTTCCTGTTAACAACATTGTAAGCATAGTTAGAATCAGTTTGGACAATAAAATCAGAAAGATACATTTGGTGGCTTAAATTTAAAGCAATGTCAATTGCTTTAAGCTCAGCAGTATTCACATCCAAGTTGCCAAGAGATGCAGAAGCTGCTCTTATAAACTCCCCTTTGTCATTCCTAAAAATACATCCCATGAAAGCTTTAGAGTTATTGAAAGCACAGTCTGTATTAATACACACTTTGTTTTTAGGAGGGGGGATCCACTTGCAAATAACTGAAAGTCTAGGTGAAATCCTCTTTTTAGGAGTCTTACTATAGAAACAGTCCTGGACAGAGTGTAGCAAATCTTTTCTAAGTTTAAAGATATTAGGTTGTTCATTTCTAAATAAGAAGCTATTTCTAGCTTTCCTAATAAGCCAGAGACCCATAATGATAACAGTTTGATCAGAATCATTTAATTTAGAGGAGAAAATGATATCTCTAAACTCACTAGAAACAAGAGGTAAACTTAGATTTCTAAAATCCAAGAACTTCTTACAAAAGAAAAGAAGGTGAGATATGGATTCATTATCAGAGTTGCAAAGGGAGCATTTAGGGGAGGGAATAATGTGTTTTTTGTACAGGTTTTCAGCAGTAGGTAATTTATCAAGAATGGCCAGCCAGATGAAAAATTTAACCCTAGGGGGGATTTTTAGTTTCCAAAGTTTATGCCAAGGCCAGTGTATTTCATAAGAGGACTCCAGGGAAATGAGGTAGTTGTATGCACTCTTGATACTAAAATTACCATCCCTGCTCCATTTCCAAAGTACAGTGTCTGTGCTAGGAGTGTGGAGAGGAAGGCTAGAGATTATAGTACTAATAACATTAGAAGGGAAGAGAGCATGCAGTTTGTCTACATCCCACCTATCATAGTTAATAAGCATATCCAGGGTTAGATTAGGATCTTGGAAGCTGCCACTCTGATTACTGAGGAAGTCAGTGATTTTATGCCCATTAAGCCAGTTATCAGTCCAAATTTTTATATTTGTACCATCCCCAATTTGCCAAGTGATATTGTCATTAAGCAGGGGTCTGTGTTTGAGTAGAGTTTTCCAGAGCCAGCTGTGGTGAGTTTTGGGTTGTGCTTCCAAAATAGAAGTGTGAGGAAAGTATTTTTGCTTAATTAGTTGAAACCAAAGGGAGTTATCAGTTTGCACAAGTCTCCACAGAAGTTTGAGTTGGTAAGCCTTGTTTAGAGTTGCTAGGTCTCTAATTCCCAAACCACCCAAGGCTTTAGGTTTGCATACAGCCTTCCAGTTAACTTTGGATTTTTTCTTAGTATCTTTTTTACCATTCCATAAAAAATGTTTGTTGAGTTTATTCATATGGTCAATACTAGTGCTAGGAATTTTGGCAATGGACATGAAGTAAGAGGGGATGGTGCTAGAGACAGATTGGATGAGAACTGCTCTGCCAGCATAAGAGAGGAATTTGGTATACCAAGTATCTATTTTGGAGGTAATTCTGTCAATGATTTGGTTAAAATAGTCTAATTTCTTTTTACCAAAAAGGAAAGGAACCCCTAGGTATTTATCCATTCTTTTATTGGGTATAACCCCTAGATCTTGAATAATCTGTTGTTTCCTATGGATCTTGATGTTAGGGGAAAAAAGGATTCTGGACTTATTCCAACAAATCTTTTGCCCAGAAGCAGAAGCATAAGTGTTGAGGCATTGTTGAATGCCCTTAACAGATTTTTTGGTAGCTTTACAGAAAATTAGGCAGTCATCTGCAAAGCAGAGGATTGGAATTTTAGGGCCAAGGGTGCTGGATTTAAGACTTTGGAAGAGACCTAAAGACTCTTGGGTAATCATGTAGTGGACAAAGAGTTCTTGGCAGAGGATAAAAATATAAGGGGAGAGGGGGTCACCCTGTCTAATACCTCTAGTTGGGGTCCAGGGAGCAGAGAGATTATTGTTCACAATCACCTGGAAACTAGCAGTGGTAATACAAGACATTATGAGGTTGATGAGGTTTTGGTCAAAGTTAAATTTTTGGAGAGTAAGTTTGATGAAATCCCATTCCAATCTATCATAAGCTTTTTCAATATCCAGTTTGAGAGCCATATAGTATTGTTGAGAGGATTTCTTTTTGTTCATAGTGTGTAGTAACTCATGTGCCATGAGAACATTATCACTAATATGTCTACCAGGTACAAAAGCATTTTGATAAGGGGAAATAAGTTTAGGGAGGTATTGTCTAAGTCTTTGAACAAGGATTTTAGTTATGATTTTGTAAATTACATTACATAAGGAGATAGGTCTAAAGTGGGCAGGGAGCTTAGGGTTGTTTCTTTTAGGGATTAGAGCAATGTGGGTATGGTTTATAGAGGGGGGCATAATACCAGTGCTGAAAAAAGTTTTTATGGTTGTACAAACTTCCTGCTGGATTGTTGGCCAAAGGGCTTGGTAGAAATGGCCATTAAGGCCATCAGGACCAGGGGCTTTAGAAATCCCAATGGTCTTAACAGCATCCCAGATGTCAGTGTCAGTGATTTCTCTAAGAATGTCTTGGTTTTGATCATTGGTGAGTTGGGGAAGAGTTAAATTAAGGAAGGGTTCAATGTTGCTGTTACAGGTTTGGCTCTGCATTTTAAAGAAGGATTGGATAGTAGAGGTGATGTTATCTTCATTAGTGATCCAAATATCCTGATCATCTAGAATGCCATGAATATAGTTTCTTCTTTTTTGAGTGGAAGCATAAGCATGGAAAAATTTACTGTTGGCATCCCCTACTTTGATCCAGTTCCTTTTAGTTCTCTGGGCCCAATAGATACTTTGTTGGAGATATAGGTTGTTTATGTGTTTCCTTATGTTGGTGTCAATTTGACCAAACAAGTTAGGGTTTAGGTGTATTTGGTTGTAATTGTTTGCCAAGATTTCTTTGCTTTTATGAAGTTCCAGTTTAATGTCTCTAAGAGTGGCAAGAGGCCAAGTAGGGGCTTCTTGGGCGAAGAGGTTGCAGAGTTGGGTGAATTGCATACCAGGTGTAGCTTTGTTAGTGTTCCACAAGTTGTTAAACATGTCTTTAAAGGTGTCATTAACTAGCCAGGCAGATTCAAACCTAAATCTGTTAACCTTAGTTCTAGAGCCATCCCTAGTGTCAATAAGCAGATAAGTATGATCAGAAGTGCAAGCTGGAATATTTCTAACCAAAGTTTTAGGAAAGTGGTTAAGCCACATTTTGTTAGAGCAGGCCCTATCAAGTCTTTCACAGATAAAGGAAGCACCAAATTGTCTATTAGACCAAGTATATAGAGGGCCACAAAAACCTAGGTCTTCTAAGTTACAGGTATTTAAGCAATTTCTAAAGTTATTCATGCGATTCCAGTTAGGTCTTTTACCACCTAGTTTTTCATGAGGATGAAGATAGCAATTAAAATCACCACATACCAACCAAGGTAAAGTATTATGTCTAGATAAAAGCATTAAATCTTTCCAAACCTGTTCCTGCCCTGCAGGTTGAGGCGTGTTGTATATGTTGCTAACCAGGATTGATTGATTCATGCGCGGGACATGAATTTCAGCATTCACAATTCTTTCAGAGGACTGAAAAACCCGCAGGTCACTCAGCTCTCCATTCCACAAAACCCAGAAACCACCAGTTTGGGGGGAGGCTGGATTCGGCGGCAGGATCTTATAGCATTTGAAATTCAGCTGTCTAATAAGCTCCAAGGAGCTGTCTGTGCTGGCTCTGGTGTCCATGAGTAACACCAACACCGGCTTGTGTTCACTGATTATACCTTTCAATTCACGTATGAACTCGGGCTTGCAGGCCCCTCTTACATTCCAAGCAAGTACCTTCATTGAGCACGGATCAAGGGCTAGGTGTGGATTTCTGCTCTGCATTCTGATATCTATTCCTCGGTCTCTTTGGATTGGTATCGCCGTTATCATCGGAATGATCCCGCTTACCAATGGAGATATCCTCAAGTTGTGTGAAGTCTGATTTCCCAGGTAATTTGCCGCAGGAAATGGCTTGTAAACAATCGAAATTGAAGTCGTCGTCCTCGATGTTTGAAAGATGAGTGGTTCCGCATAGAAAGTGTGAATGTTGTACTCGTTGTTGCTGATTCTCTCGTATCTCCTGTTTATCGTTTCCATTGATTGAAAGATGGTGCTCATCGTCTCCGAATGGAGGGCTAGGTTTAGGTTGAGGAAGGTTGGAGGCCTTATTTGTGAGTTGTTGAGCTGTAATTGGGAGATAGAGGTTGGGTGGATCGGGAAGAGGTGGAGCGCCGGTGGAATTACCCCCCATTCTTGGTGGTTGAGGTGGGTCGGAGCTGGTGGTGGTGGAGGAGGAGTGAAGTGGAGCTGTTGGACATGGAAGTGATTCGCCGGGGGTCTTGGCTGAAACAAGTGGGCTTGGAAATTGGGTGGACGGGGAATTGGGCCTGTGATAGTTGGGCCGAAGTTGTGAACTTGAATTGGGTTGGTTTGTATGGGCCTGAATTGTGGGCTGGGAAGCCTGTGCATCAGATTGTGAAACGAGTGTTGTGGGATCCAATTTCTTCCTAGTTCCTGATTTAGATTTGGATTTTGAAAGTGATTTACCTTTTGTACCTGATTCTGCATTGGATTTGGCGCGTGCACGTGTGGCATAACGGGTTCCACACCATTTTGGGAGGACTCTTCCTCCAACTCGAACATTTCTTCGTCTTGATGAGCTGGACGTTGAGCCTGAGGAATCCTTATCGGAGTAGGTTTCCATGGATGGAATGCTGTTCGTTGCATGTGCCTGTGAAATGTTGGTGCGTTCCTGTGAACCAGGAGACCTCGTTGTTGTGGCCTGGGTGGGTTTGGCAAGTTTGCCGGGGTCAGTGGTGGAGTAGTTAGGTTTTGTGGAGCTTGGGTGTTTGGTGGAAGTACCATGTTGAAAGGTGGTGGTGGAGGGCGAGTTAGGGGTGCAGGGCGCTTTTTCAGATGTGAGATTGCATCCTTGAGGAGTCTGGCAGTTGGTGTTATCAGAGGTGTGTCTCGATTGTTCCGAGAATCGGGTGATGTTAGGGCTTGAGGTGGTGGTGACTCTGCCCTCAGAGTTGGTGGAAAGATTGCACGCACCGGGGATGGAGTCCGGCTGCTGTTGATGCTCAATACCGATTCTGAGTCCGAGCTGTCGACCTGAATTGCCTGGTTGTGATTTTCCATTGCTGGTATCTTTGTTTTCTTGTTTGTGAGTTGTGGGAGTGTTGTGAAGATGGGAGGTGTTGTGGGGGGGTATATATTCTGTAAGTGTTGTGGTGTTACTAGCTAGCTTAGGTTGTATGCAGCTATGTTGCTGATTGGGTGTAGGAGTTTTGGAACTAGTAATATCATTAGTATTGTCATTAATAGGGTCATTATCTAATATAGTAAAGGGGTTATATGTAGTAATTGTTGCTTGGGAAGAGGGATTAGGGGTTAATTGGATGTTGGTGTTGCATGGGGGAAAGGCGGCGGCAGAAAGCCTTTTGTCTCCCATGGCGGGAGTTTGTTGTTTTGCTGATGATTGTGCTTGGGTGAGCACGTGTGTAGTAGTAGCCAAATGGGAGGAGTTTTGCATGTGTTCCTTATTTGAATTATTTTTAGTATTGTTGTTTTGTTTATTAAGGAAGGGAATGTTGGTTTGAGTTTGATATTGTGTAGAGTTTGACTTTGTGGAAGAAGACAAATTGAGAGAATGTGGAGATTGTGACAAGTAATCAGACCAATCACTAAATTTCTCATTATTTTTATTTTGGGTGTTTTGGTTTTTGTCTTCTTGTAAAGGATGTTTGTTTTTTTTTTTTTTCTTGGGTGGGGCCAGGAGATTGGTTTGAAGTAGTGTTTCCAGGGTTTGAAGTGTGTTGATTTTGGGTAGTTTCTTTGGTGTTGGTGTTAGTATTTGAGGAGTTTTGGTTAGGAGTGGTTGTTTTGGGAGTAGGTTTTTTTGGTGTTTTATGGATGATACTCCAATCGAAATCGGGACCGGATACATCCGTCGGGTCGTATGTAGTACCCAAACATTGGAGACTGGTGTGGCCAATGATACCACAATTGTAACAAAAACTAGCCGTCAATTCATAAGAAATTTGTTGTGGGTAGTCACCCACATATATGGCTCTAGGGAGGGGATTCCTAGTGTCAATTTCGACACAAAGGCGAGCATATTTTCCTTTTTCGAACTTTAGGGTATTTGGATCCACTTTGATTGGCCTTCCAAGGAGTTTACCAATTTTAAACAAAATGTTAAAATTGAAAAATTCGATGGGAAGGCATGGTAGTTGGATCCAGACACACATGTAGTCTAAAAGACCACGAGAGATATTAAAACCCGGTTTCCACTGTTGAACTGCAAGGTAGTATGAGAACAAATGCCACGGGCCTCCTGCAAGTGCCATGGAATAATCTTCTGCTGACGTAACCCTAATATTATAGAACCCGTTTCCGAGATCGATTGTGCGTATATCATTTTTGGTCTTCCAAATTCCTTTGAGATGTTTTTCTATATTCTTGATAGAGGCCGAGTAGTTAACCGTCTGGATTACTAGGGATTTTTCCCAGTTCTTGTGGAGCTCCTTGTATTCTTCTGGACTAAATTCTATTTGTAGAGCATTTTTTGGGACCGCCGAATTGCTTCGATTTTTTGGTTGTGGTGTAGAGAAATCATTGTGAAGTAGCCAAGTAGGGAAATAAGTATTTGGGAAACTAGCAATTAATTTTTCCTTAAATGTCTTGGGGTCGATGTTTTGGTTTTGGGCAAAATTGTTGTTGGGGCTGCTTTTCGTAGTGGGTGAGGTAGTATAATTTATTGTGTTGGGAGAGAAATCCTCAGGGCAATCCGCATGCAAGCCGTTTATTCCTTCTTCATCATTTCCGAGGTTGTTGTATGGTTCATCCTGCATGGCTAAGGTTTCAGTAAGGGATAGCTTAGGTGGTGCTTCATCGGTGGTTGGATAGTTGATTTCTTTGAGGTTGGGGGCGGTTGGATTAACTGAAAAGAAATGAGATTGAGTTGCAGGGAAGGGGATATTACTCATAGGATACTAGGAGGCAGGGTACCTGGGAAAGCAAGATTGAGGGAGATTTTGGGTGTGCAGAGTTGTGTGTGCAGTGTAGGGAAAGATGTATAGATGAAAGTGGAGAGCATTTTTGAAGTTTTGTAAGATTTGATTGTAGTGACTTCCAAGCTAGCTGAAATGGATGTTAGTATGCGAGGGTGATGAATCCGAAGCATACGGGTCAAGTAGAGATTGGAAATTGGCATGGGAAAGAAGCATATATACTAATCTTGAAGTTGAACTGGAATCTGAGAATGAGTTTCTTTTGAAGGATGAAATTTTGGCTACAGCCTTTGTTGCCTGTTGTTTACACTTGTAAAATTAACTTTTTCCGTTGTGATTTCCAATTAATTTCTGTGGTTACTCAATTACTGTAAGTTAATTAATACACCACAAATGTAATTGACTAATTTCGTTATCGAATTGAGACACCTATTCCTCTAATTAAACTGATTTTTTTAGGGATTTTTACAATAAGAAGTCCAAAACGATTATTTGAAAATATTACTCTCCACATGATTTTGTAATTTTCCCAATTTAATTTTTTAAGGTTAGGCGTATGTTCATTTATGTATACTTATAGTTAGGAAAAATTACAAATAAGGACATAATCATTATTTCACAAAACATTCTAGTCATTCCTCATTCTTTCAAAAAAAAAAAAGTAATTTAAAAAAAAAAATTGTATATTTTGCACTAAATGTACAACTTTTAGTGTACACTTTCACAAATTATAACCTAACTACACCTTAATTGTATGAATTTCTGACTAAAATGTACAAATTATTGCTTAATTAACGCGTGTTATTATTTGAGTTTTTTTTTTAAATGTCGTTCGTAGAGGTTACCGGATTATAATACTTCCTTTATAGTTATGCCGTACCAGTAACACTATCAATAGGATGCAGCCACTGAATTGGGCTTCAGGCTTTAGGGCCTTAGGCCACTTAGCCCATTGTTTCTTAAGACCTATTCTCTAATTTTTAAATCATCTTAGTCCAATGGATTCTAAACTTGGATTTGTAACTCTATCTAAAATGGCCCATCTTATTTCCAAATTATCCAATGAATTCTCAATTACTTCAATTTGGGTAAATATCAAGCCGGTACATACTTGGAGAGGTAATTTCAAAAAAAGGCAAAACAGTAACTCGCATAAAAGTTGACCAGAAATTTGTACATTTTAGTCAGAAATATGTACATTTGGTTTGTGGTTATGTTATAATTTGAACAAAATGTACAGAAAAATTTGTACATTTCAGCACATAAATGTACATTTGTACTGTTTTGCCTTTTTTTGAAATTTTGAGAAGTGGCTAGAAAGTTTTTTGAAATAAGGGCTGTTGACCAGCCTTGGTTGAAATTTACCCAATAGAATTTATCAGAAATGTTGGATGGAAAATCTGATTACTGGTGCAACATGATACTAAGACCACATTAGCCCAATTAGTAAATCACAATCTTCGTCTGACCTTTCCCAGCTTGAGCCCAACAAGGTAGTATCCAAATTGCAAATTGATCATGATCTGAAACAGCCCAACTTAAACACAAATTGGTTTGAAAGTTATGTTTTTGTTTAGCAAAAATAGTTTGAAAGTTAACTCACATGTTCCTTTGTTGATTTCATAGATATACAGTCATATATATAGGTGATGTAACTGATAAACTAGTTCGATAAACAGTACTGGTAAGACTATACCCTCGACCCAATCGATTAAGAGTTGGCCTATAATTAATCAAACGAGCCGAAGAAAATATTTTGCAAATTATTCTAAGGCTCTAGCTCCCAATTAAGCCGAAAAAAGGATACAATCTACAAGTCCATTTTAACCGTGTGCACTGGGAGATCTTCCTCAGTGTCATGCCAGTTCTACAACTTCCCAAATACTAATAAGGACCTAAGTCCTTTAAAACCCTCCACAAAAGTACGTATGTGGAGAAACCACTACTCGAGTACACACTTCCGATGTCTCTAGCTAGATACTGGTAGGTTTTTTCGAACAAATGTGATGGACACTGATAGACATTACAGTATATTGTAGCATAGATGAAACAAAAAAATTACCAAATTGAATCTCTTCTTTCTTCTTTCTTCTCTGTTTGTGCTTAATTAATTGTCCAATGCCCATCCTTGATCAACTTAGACAATCTTATAAGCTAAGCCATACAGTCACTAATTGAGAGTTGAAAGTCATTGACAAAAGTTTCACTACATGACACAAGTGAACATAGAACTTTGACAAAGAGTATCAATCAATCAATTAATTAACTTAACATCAATTATCTTAATTAGCTAAGGTTAGACAAACAAAATGTACCTATCAGCCAGATTCATGTGATCATGATCATCATCATCAATGAACAATGTAAAACAGAGGATTTAATTAGAGGAATTCCCAACTAGGGCTCAAACTTTTGTGAAGTTTCAATATAGCTCAAATGGAGTCAATCCACATTGCAATTCATTTCTCAAAGTTAATTAACCCAAAATGCGATCTAAGTTTTTTCGACGTACGTGTTGTTGTGCAATCAGATTATTATAGACAACTAATTCGGAAAAGTGCTCGGTTAGTTTCTTAATATACTCCATCTATGTCACAACGAACTTTATTCGAGTCTACTTTTCAGTCTATACAATGAGTTGAGTAACTATGATGGAAAAGTGTGGATCGTGAAAAATTGTATAATTTGATTAACTCTCAAATGTATGAAAAGCTGAAAGTGACCATGTCCTAGATATGTATGATTTATATTTGAAGTGTTTATTATTGTGTGATAAGAAACTTGAGTCAAATGAGATGCTCTAGGACCACAATGATATGAATCTTCCGGGTCCATCTTTGTTGCTTGGAAATGAATCTCTTGATATTTGATAATTTTTTTATAAAATGACTACTCAAACTTATGAGTGAACATTTTTTTTGTTTGACAACAGTTAAATATTAATTTTTTTGGAAAACACAAAATTATATTCAAATTATAGTTTAAACATTTATATAACGAAGTGCAAAAGATTTGCACAAAATTTAGAATGCAAGGTGAAAACGGTTAAATATTATTGACTACTCAACTTGAAAATATACAAGGAATAAAGTGGAAAATAGTTACACTTATCCTCAACTAAAAGGGAACAAAAACTATATATTAGGGCAAGGCTAATTAAAGTGATCTACCAAAAAAGAAAGCGTCTTTTCAAGTGCTGGAACAAGAAATATATGAAGTTCTGACCCCT